>PVKA01035958.1:0-22214 GCA_004027165.1 Ctenomys sociabilis
TTTTTCATTACTATAATGAAATACCAGAGGCTGAGTAGCTTTATAAGAAAAGAGGTTTACTTTGGCTAAAAGCCCTAGAAGTTCAAGATCATGAGCCTAGATCAGATGATGGTTTTCTTGCTTGCAGAGTTCTGAGGTGGCACAGGGTGTCATGTGGGGAGAGACAGGACTGTAAGTGTGTATGTCGCTTCTGTTCTGTCTTCCTCTTCTTATATAGCCAGCAATAACCAGTCACAGGGACTCCATTCTGATCACCTTCACTACAGCAATGGTTATACAAAAACAGTAAAACTAAGCAAAACTAACTTCACTATATCCAGTTCCGAAGGTGAAATAGAGTACAATGTCATGACACCTATACCCTTCTCATTTTGTAATTGTGGCCTGGATGTCCAGAGAAAAATATATAATGATTTCACATTTGTTGATTACTTAAAGTAACTGATTACTTAAACTACTTGCTAATGTATTAGCTATGGACTAAGGAAGTTGAGAGAAACAAGGGATTTACAGGAGATTGGAAGCATTCAGTTTGTTATTTTTCTAAGATATACAGGTGAAGATATAAATGAAGCCATTCATGGTGCTGGTCTGGAGCAGCACCATTCTTGTGGCCCATCTTCTATTGCTATAAGAAAATCCTAGAGGCTGGGGCTTCATGTGCAAAAGAAGTTTATCTAGCTCACAGTTTTTAGAGGCTGAACAGCCTAGGAGGGTGACCACTTGGGCTCTGGTGAGATCCCCTGTGACAACATTACATCATGGCAGGAGAACATGAGGGAGAAAAGGGCTAGTCACACAGCAGGCATGAAGCCAGGGTGATCAGGGGCCAAGCTTAGTCCTTTTCTAAAAATTCACTCTCATGAGAACTAGCTAGAGTCTTACAAAAACTCCATAAGTCTCTTTTGAGGGTGGCACTTCCAGCAAGCTACCTGCATCCACCTAGGCCTCTCCTCTTAGAGGTTGTACCACCTCTCCACATCACCATGCTGGTAGCCAAGCTTCCTGCTTGTCAAGAGCACATACCCAAACCATGGCAAAAATGCAATCAGGTCACCTGCAGTGTCACCTCTGTGAGCCCCAGTTCCACAACTCCTGCTCAAGAAAGTCTGGGTGGGGCCTGGGAATTTGCATTTCTTACAAGTTCCCAGGTAACACTGGTATCACAGGTCCATGGTTTCCACTTGAAGAACCACTCGTCTGGACATTGAATAATTCTAGGAGTCGTCAGAGTGATACAGATAATATTTAAATCCATGGAACCAGATGAGATTGTCTGATGAGGTTGTGCTAAGATGCAAGAGAAAAGGGCCCCAGGGGAAGTTTTGAGAATGGGTACCAAAGAAACACCCAGTTTGAAAACAATCAGAGGGCCAGTGAGATAGTTCAGTGATACAGTTCACCTGCTGTAGCCAGTGCAGGGACCAGGGTTCAATCCCTGGTTTCCCCCATGCCACACTGGACCTGCCCCCAGGATGGGCTGAGCTGGTGATGGAGTCCAGGTGTGGTGGCGCACGCCTGCAATCCCAGTGCTGGGGAGGCTGAGAACAGAAGGATCACTGGGAGTCTGAGCTGGGTAGTGAGACCCTATACCAAATACATAAAATGAAAATAAATAAATAAAGGATCAGAGAAGCAGAAGGAAAACCAAAACAACGTAGGATTTCAGAAGCCAGGGTAGTTGGGGATTTCAGATCCAGTTTGATTAATCAGAAGGAAAATTGTGAAATAGACTATGAAGAGTGAATAGTGTCCATCAGTTGATCAATACCAGAAATGTAGAGGAATAAATTCTTTACAGACATCTCAGCTGTCCTTTCAGAAATGTCATGAAAAGACTACTGTTGTCTCCACCTCACAAGGAGGGAAACTGAAGCTCTGAGAGTACATATAATTTGTTAGGGCACCAAGGGGCCTAAAACTTAGATTTCTTTTTGCTCACATCTTGGAGCGTACAAAGCTTGCTGTTTTCTCCTGTTGCTGCTGAAGTCTACAGGACACATCAGCCACTGGTGGGACCTTGCAGTAGGCGTTCTACTCATTCCTCCTCAAGACACCAGAGCCCTGTGACTGCTCCTTGGGCCTCCTGACCATGCCTACCTTCCCAATCAAGTTCACAGGGTTCCCAGCCTCACCATTGGCTTCCCATCCTCAAAACCAGCCAGGGCCCCGCTCCTTCTCTATGGCATAACCCCACTGTGATCAGACGATAGCAGATAAAAGTGGGCGTTAATCACCAGTGTGCAGTAAAGTTAACAACCACCTTTCTGCTTTGCAGGGCTTGGTGCTTTCAAGCCATCAGTGTGGTGTGGCCCTGGAGTTTGGGAAAGAAGAACACAGCTGACTTTCACCATCATCAATAGCTGCTTCTGCACAACTCTGGGGTTACTGAAGCACTGATTTTCTTGGAGGTATTTCTAAACATGGTCTTCTGGAGATAACCTCTTAACCACAAGTCATGGGGGCATCAGGCCATGTGCCCAGCCTATGGCCAGAGATGTTAGGAACATGGAGGGCAGGGTTCAGCCTCTGCCCTGCACCTCAGAAGCCCTCAGCTGGTCCCTCAGGGTCCCATCTAGCTCAGAAACAGAGAAGACAACAAGGTGAAAGGTCATGTTCATATCCTTCTGTGGATGCCAGGGTTCAAGAATGCTCTTTCATGAGGATCATGGCTTCTTTTGTGTCAGCAGGTACTTCTGATGGCCATGGCAGGGATGAGAACCCGAGTCTGGAATAAGCCCTGTTGCTCCTTGCCAGAGTGAGAAGGTTCAGAGGAGAGACAGGCAGATGTCTCTGGTTCCAGAACCAGGGGAGAAGGCACTTTCTCGCACAGTCGGGAATGGCTGCTGAGAGCACTGTGCAAAGCATGAGCGACTGTCACTTCCTCCTGTAACTTTAATTTGCTCTCTTTTATTCCTAGAAGCACAGGCCATGGAATGGTTCTCCTGGAAGTTGCATGCTCCAGTTCCCACGAATAGAGCGTAGTGACAGGGCCTCACGCTACCCGGTGGGGAGCAAGGACCCAGCCTTATTTGGAAGAGGAGCCTATCACCAAGCATCCGAACTCCCCCTGAGGTGGAAGGAGGCGATGTGGCTGGAACATTAGTCAAAACTTCACAGAAAGCATTTCTCGGCAATTTGATCTACAGCTGTTTTGCCAGCGGACACAGGTAGCTTGAGAGAAAGCTTTTTGAAGCTTAGGAGAAGCTGGAAAAAGAATTACACTTCACCGCCTTCCAGGGAGCAATCAGACAGCTGGATCTCAGTCCCCTCGAGGCAGGTGCAGCATCCTGGCACTGGGCAAAAAACCCTCCCCAAAAGATTTAACCATAGGCTATAGTTGATCTTCTAGAGTGGTGCTTCCATTTCTGGGTGAATTCTAATTTCTAGGGTTGTTTTATTATGTACAAATTTCACCAAGATAAAGGTCCTGGGCTGCCAGGGTTCTCAGAGGATCCAATTTTAATGTTATATCCTTTCAACCAATGTCCCGGGTGCAAATTTGTTCCCCCATGCCACACGCAAATGTGTCCAAGTAACATTAACATCCATAATGATACTTTGCCACTCTACGCTGCCTTTCATCTGTAGATTGCAGGATGCTTTGCAAGCCTTCATTAATTCTCCCAACATTCCTCTGAGGAAGGTAAATATTATTATCCTCCCCTTTGCAGATGGAGCATTTGAGTCAGATGAGCCGTTTGCCTGCGGCCAGTGAGGGAGGGCTGAGATTCAGAGCACGCGGTTCCTAGGGATGGGGTAGGAGGCGACCCAGCCGCCAAAACCCGGAGGGCAATGTGACGCTCATCAGGATGGGCTGTGACAGGGGTAAGTGCTCTCTGTGTAATCTGTCCCCATGGTACACTTGTGATGACTTTACTCAGCCCAGTAAGTGCTGGGTGGTTTACATGCATGTACTATTCCCTTTCCTCCTCCTGAAGCTAGAAGTATCCCCGTGGTGTGGGTAAGGAAGTGAAATTTAGAGATGAAGTAGTCTGCCCAAGGTTATGTGGCCAGCGAGAGGGCTGCCTAACACAGCCGCGCAAGGCCTGGCTCGCTCTCCCAGCACACAACTTCGCTCATTTGAACATCGTGGGAAGCTGTCTTTTCACCCTTCTGTGTCTTTCTCTTTAATCTTTGAACTCTTATTCGTCAAGCTGTCTACCATCAAGTTCTCTGACAAAATTTAGAACTCAGTAGAGAAGTGTGATCAGGACAGACAAGTTTAGAGAATGGGAAAAAGGAGGAACGCTGAGTTTAGAAGCATATATGACGAATCAGGAGCAACATCTTTTGTTACCTCTTTTCCCTTACCTTGTGCTATTTCTGTCGAGTGTGTCAGCCTGGCATCCTTTAAACAGAATAAGGAAGCAGACACACATAGAGAATGTGAATCGTCCTGGGGAGGATCTATTTCTGGCTTCACTGTCAGAAGAGGCAAGGAGAGAACCAGAAGAGGACTTGGAGGAAAGTATTCGATGAACTTGGTTTTCTCGGACCTTCTGACTTCTCACACCTGTGCTTTCCTAAAAATCTAACCCAAAACCCAAGACTTTCATAATTCATCTTGCAGTCCAAAGGGTTTGCTCATGGCTGCAGTGGCCATGAAGCCCATACACTTGCCAGAGAAGCATATGGGATGCATTGAGAATTGCTGACGTGGGAAGGAACTTGGGAAATGGTGTCCCTCAGAGACACACGCCACAGTGCCAGTCCCTCAACCTCTGCCCCTGTGCCTCGAGGGAGGAAGGATTCTCAGGGTCCAGACACAGGTCACCCGCACTTGGGTCAGAGCATAGGCAGGGAAAGAGACATGGGCCAGGGCTCCCAAGTCAGCCAGCCAAACTAAGGAGATAGAATCTACATCCTATGGAGTTGTACTCTGAGAAGCTGGCTTTGTAGTTTTGTTCATTTTGTAAACAGGACAAGGGGAAAAAAAATCAAGTTCAATTACCACTCATTAGAAACTGTATTTTTCTTGGAGAAGCAAGACTAGTTTATAGAAATAAGTGATTGCATAGGAATCTGAGCCTCCCTGACCTATCTCCTCTGTTGGAATTCTAATTAGTTTAGATATGCCCCTAATGCTCCGTCTAGCTATTTCTTTCCTCACATACTCCACACTTGGCCCTTCTGTGTTGTTGCCACATGCATCTCATCATGTAGGTCCAGAGCAGCTTCTCTTAAACTATCACGCACTTTGCGAAGGTGGGGCTTTGTGAAGGTGCTTGAATCATGGGGGTACCACAGCTGATATATTTTTAGGAAAGGGGGTCTGGTGTGAAGAAATGGGTCATAAGGAGCATGACTTGGAACTGCACATCTCCTCCCCAGCTCCTCTCTCTTCTCTGCTTCCAGCCACCATCATGTGAGCAGCTGCCCAACGCCAGGCCCTTGCCAACACATGTTTTGGCCTTGGCTCAGCCCAGCTATGGACTGAACCTCCCCAAATCATGAGTCCAAATAAACCTCTGCTCACCCTCAAGTTGTGGGCATGGATGAAAGCATCTTCACTTAGAGAAACAATTAGGTTGGGTGTGGTGGCATGTCCCTGTAGGTGCAGTTCTACAGGAGGTTGAGGAGGGAGGATCACCTGAGCCAAAGAGGTAAGAGCTGCATAGCTTGACCCCATCTCAGAAACAAACAACTGATTACAGCCAGGTTCTCGTGCTGGAATTCAGATCCTATCTACCTGTCCTACAGGTTCCTGTCTGTATACATACCTTTGCGCACACATTCAGCGTGCACGAGGCTAGATGCACAGTGGCAAAGAGAGGCATGGATCATGGGGGTGCCATAGCTGATATATTTTTAGGAAAGGGGGTCTGTTCTGAAGAAGTGGTCATGGGGAGCATGACTTGCCTACATGAAACCATCTTCTGGGCGTGGAGGAGGGGCTAACTAGTGCTGCGTGCTTGGGATTGAGAGTTTTCCTTGGATTCAGGATTTTCAGAAAGCTCCAGGCAAAGGAGGACCGATACATTCTTGCTCATGAGGAGGTTAAACGGAAAAAGATCCAACCCAAACTTGTACAGCATCAAGTTGTTCAAAATGCACTGAATTATCAACAAACCATTTCAAGGTACAAATGTAAGCCAATTGTCCATCCCATTACATGGAACTAATGAACACCACACAATGGAGAGATGGTCATGCATGTCGAAAGCCTTTAGCAGAAGCCCCAAAGTAATTTTTCTTATTCTATAAAAAGTTGGAGGAAAAAAAAAAAGATTCTGCCAGGTGATTTGCTTTCCTAGTAAAATAAATGCATCCTGCAATCTGCTCCTCTCTGCCTGCCTGTCCAGTTTCTCCCCAGTGACCACATTCCACTGGACTTGACTGAAAATGACTGCAACTTTATACCGGGGGGGAGGATGAAGTCAGAAGTAAGAAGAATGAGAGGAATGGAAAAGTTTGAAAGTCCAGCCATGTGAGCACTTGCGTGAAGTACCAAGTGGACAGCAGCGGGGCTGAAGGGAGGTCCTGGGTCTTCTCGGGGCAGATGCAGGGACCGCACCGGCCCAGAAACCATGAGCAATGGCCGGTTAGGTGCTCACTGACATCCCGTGCTTCACTACCTCATCACTGCGGGCCAAAAGCACTCCTTCTAATCCTCTCCTATAGGACAGCGGGGAGTGCTAGCATATTTGGACTGCTTCACATTCCTTCTTGCCTACTTTCGAGAACATACTACATTTTAAAACTTGTTGGTCTCTTTCATGTTTCATTTGACCCTATGTAATTGCATTCCTGAAGGCATAACGGGCCCCCCTGGTGATTTACACCCTGTATTAAATGTCAGTTTTGAAGAGACACAGTTAACAGTTTGGTTTAACCTCCTGCCTTTTCTCTTTCTATTAGCTCAAAGCTGAATTTGAGCCTCAGCGCTAGGGGCTCCAAGGAACTGTGAAAAGCTCAACCCCGACTTGGAGCAGCAGCAGTACTGAAGAGAATCTCTCTGTTCTTTTTCCACTTTCACCATGGGTAGCTGGTCACCCTGCAGAGGCATCTGTGACTACTCCCCGGGCACAGCAAATGAGGATGATGAATCAGAACCACATCCTGGACTGGCCAGGTCCTGTTTCTCATTACTGCCCATCGCCCCAGACCCGAGGACACCAACAATTGCCATGAACCAAGATTCTGTCTCACCCATGTGGTAGCCAGTGAGTAATGAGTTGGATAGGGCTGTGGGGAAAGATATCATCTTGGTAATTTATTTCATTTTTGTGTTTATTTACACACTTAGCCGCTATGATATTATGGTTGGTGAAAATATTTCATTTGCCCTTGTAGATTCACTTACAGTATATTTAACGACTGCTTAATCACCTGTTGTGAATTAATTATCCAGAGAACCTCTAAATAAATCTTGATGTAATGGCACATTCCCTATGATTCTCTGTGTGAGTGTGCCTGAGTGTTTAAAAATCTAGAAATAAATATATCCTGTGTGATAACCTCACAAGTAAATTAAGCAATCATTATTACTTTCAGAAGTCCATATTAAGAATAGAAGACAAATGCAATTGTGTGTTGAAAGTAGTGGTCTATGTAGAGCTCAAAATAAATGCATCCTGCAATCTGCTCCTCTCTGCCTGCCCGTCCAGTTTCTCCCCAGTGACCACATTCCGCTGGACTTGACTGAAAATGACTGCAACTTTATACCAGGGGGGAGGATCAAGTCAGAAATAAAGAAAATTAGGCTCAATTCCCTGCCAATAGGAAGCTGTGACCTAGTTTGATCATATCAGCCTGAGAGCTTAATCTCCATCTCCCACTCTGAAGCCATTTAGAAGCCATTAGCTAAGACATTTAACCTGGAACTCCGAGTCTGCAGAGAGAATACTTCATGTGGGTCTAGGAGACAAGAAAACTTGCTTCTTTGTACATATATTTATCTTGATTTTATTTTTTAATTCCTTTGAACTAGTTCATAAAATAGATAAAGTAGTGAAAAAATTGGGGGCAAAAGGCAAATAACATGGAAGAAACAAGACAGTATCAGAGAGATGAATGTCTATAAAAGACATTGGCCAACTGTAAACCAAAGCGCAAGCATCTGTCACCAACATGACTGCCCTCAATAACTACTGCTGAAATCGGGCACTGAAAGAACTGAACTGCTGAGTGCTCTGCCTGTCAGGAACCACCAGGAAAGGGCAGCGGGGGCTGGTGTCACATTCCAAGTGATGCATTCTTTTTCCTACTCACCAGATCTTGCAGAGGTAGGTCCCATCTTGCAGAATTATAAAGGGAAAAATTCAAAATTCATCTTCCATTCCTAATAGACAACCTTGATATTTGATTATTTATCACTTCCCTTCATGCAATGCCTTTTTTAATTTTCATCATGAACACACAATCACTCCACTGATTATGATGTTACATTTACCATAGTAAAAGGTCGATGAACCAAGTATATTATAATAACCTTGTTTTATGCTGTAAACAGCTATCCCAGTCTTTCAAAACTTAAGTCTCATCAGTACTGAGAAAGAGCATGATAATCTCTGTTGTCATAGACATTAAGAAAATCCTGGGAGAGCACCAGGTACGATTTTCACCAGGGAAGTCCAGCTATACCATATTGTGCTCTGAGAAGCCACCAACTCAAGAAGACCAATGGGGCTGGCCAAATAGCTCAGTGGATTAAAGCACCTGCAAGCTGGCACAGGGGCCGGGGGATTCGATCCCCAATCCCTGGCCTGCTGTGTCAGCCCCACCCCTGGG
The DNA here is from genome assembly GCA_004027165.1 of Ctenomys sociabilis. Lineage (NCBI taxonomy): Eukaryota > Metazoa > Chordata > Mammalia > Rodentia > Ctenomyidae > Ctenomys > Ctenomys sociabilis. Next base: position 8,734 of record PVKA01035958.1, read on the forward strand.
GTGCGCTGAGATGGCAATTGAGATTGGGCGTGATGGTGTGCGCCTGTAATCCCAACTCTTGGGAGGCTGTAAGCAGGCAGATGACTATGAGTCCAATCTAGTAGTGAGACCCTGAACACCTTGTAGACCCTTCCCTAAAATAATTTTATAAAAGGAAAACCTATGGTATCCTCAGTGCCATTAACTCCTTGGCCAGTCCTGAATCTGAATCTTTTGATCACTAAAACTTTACTGCAACTAGCATCACACGTCAGGTTTCCCTATGTGTGAAGCTCCCCCAGAGACTGAGCTTGCAGACTATGGAGGTGCTGAGGTAGGGGCTCAACTGCAGTCCCCCCTACCTACCTCTCTGCGGGACAGCTTACTCACAGCTTGTGTCTTACAATAAAACTGCAGCTAATTTAATAGCTGCAGCTCATCAGGTTATTGTAGAAATTCAAGGAGAGACTCTTTGTTAAGAAGGTAACCTAGTACATGTGTAAGTGCATCTTTCTGGGTAGAATGAGAAACTATCTGTTGGGGCCAGGGAGATGGCTCAGTAGAATAAGTACTTGCCTGGCAAGTGCAAGGGTCTGAGTTCACTCCCCAGTTACATTAAAAAAAAAACCCAAAAACTATAGGTAATTGATTATGCTGTATAAAGACCCCTTTCCTGCCTGATATGTTGTATACTTTTTGAGGGAGCCCGTGTATCTCATTCGATGATTCATGTTGTGATCTTATAGGGCTGTTAGTTAGTGACAGCATTTTGTTCTGCACCCTTTATAGCTAAAGCATAAAGAAAATCACATATTAAATGCCCAGGGCCAGCTTGATGTTTTGTGTTAAGAGTGAGCCTATTGCTTTGTAAGGTATATATTCATTTATGTCCATTTTGATACTTTAAGTTGTCATGTGGTAGATTTTTTTAAACTGGTTTTTCAGAGGGTAGGGTTCATAGTTTGCAACACTGATAAGAGAATTCTTTATCTCATTTCAATCTGCATCTGCACCTGAATGTGCTATTTATTTGCAAGAGACGTTGCTCTTCTGTGAACCATTGCCATCCTTTGCCCACTTTTATTTTATATTTTGTCCTTTTCAATATTTTTTAATTATTTTCATTATTATATGTAATGCATTTGGCTGGGCATGGTAGTGCATGACTGTATTTCCAGAATTCAGGAGGCAGAGGCAGGAGGAGTCTTTCCAGTCCATCCTGGGCTACAAAGTGAGCTCAAGGCTAGCCTGAACTGCATAGAAAGACCTGGTCTCAAAAATACACACACGGGACTGATGAGATAGCTCAGCAGACTAAGCACCTGCATAGGCGAGGGCAGGGACCATGGTTCGATCCCCAGCACCATATGCTGCACCAGCCCCGCCCCTGGACACACTGAGCAAGCCACAGAATCTGTAATCTCAGTGCTGGAGAGGCTGAAAACAGGAGAACCACTATGAGTCTGAGCTGCATAGTGAGATCCTATACCAAATACATTAAAAAAAAATACACACACAACAAAAAACTAATTCATTTAATATTTTGTCATCTCAATATATTTTATAGTCATGTTATCTGTATCATTATTTAAATGTCTCCATTCTTAATGACTCATATTGTTTTACTATTATTAAATGCAATAATTGTTTATATATATTTATAACCACATATATAAAGCTCTATCTTACTTTATAAGAAATCTATCTTATAAAAACAATTACATTACTTGCAGAAAATGCAGAGAAAAATATCAGAAAATATTCTGGTATACTTCCCACCAGTAGGAATAGATATGTTAAATTATGTATTCAAAAATAATTTTATCTCTGAGCGGGGAGGCACATGCACACACTAACCCCAGCACGCAGGAGCCTGAAGTGGAAAGAGAGCGGCAAGCCTGAGGCCAGCCTGACTGCGCAGCAAGACCTTGCCTCACATTGTTTTTCAATAAAAATAACTTTTTATTAACACTTATTAATTGTAAAATTAATGAGATTTGGAGTGATATTTCCACATATAGAGAGTGAAATGATCGAATCCAAACGGTATTTCCACACCCCTCCTCCCACCTGTCCCAGTGCTGTGTTACAATCAGTACTCCGCTTTCAGGCCGCCTTCTCCTACCTGCATGTAGGAGAGAAGACAGTGTTTCTGGGTCTGCCTTATTCTACATGGCCCATGGGCTCTAGTTCCATTCCTTTTCTTACAAATGACAGTATTTCATTCTTCTGCATAGCAGCACCATATCCGATCACTTATTTTTTAATTATCCATCTGTGGGTGGGTACTTTGGCTGATGCCATATTTTACACTGCCAGGAAGATTTCAGAGGCTATCCTTCTAAGTGTTTGTATATGGAAATATATGGAAAATTATACAAACATATGCAAAGTATATATAAATATATGCAAATACTATTTGCAATATTGTTTTATAATCTGACTTCTACTTTATTGGTGTGTCTTAGACACATTTCTATATCATTGAATGCTAATTACAATATAATTTTAGTTTCTGGATTGAGTTTCATGCTATGCCGTGATTTATCTAAGAATTTGTAACAATAATTTTTTGGGGGGAAAAGGTTTCTTTGGTACTAGGGACTGAGGCTCAGGCCTTTGGACTGAGCTACAACCTCAACCCATTTCATCTCATTTTGAGGTAGGATCCTGCTAAATCACAAAGTTGCCCAGCTGGGCTTGCAGGTGTGATATTCTGCCTTAACATCCAGCCCACTTTGCCAATTATCTCTTAAAAACAACTCAGTATAAGTATAATCATTAATGTAGTGTTTGCCTTTCCTGCTGCACTCACGCCTTGCAAACATTTCTGCTCTGACTGCAGCTCACAGGAAGAGAAGGCTCACTGGTCTGTCCCACACCTGAGTGTGTGACCTACACTTGTGCACATACAAGAGTAATGAAAATGTATGGTGAATATTTTTAAACTTTTGTTACACTAAAGGACACACTCCCATTTAAATGCCATCAAAATCCTCCTTGCTTCAAACATGCTTATCCCAGCATTCCTCATACTTTCTGAAGCAGTTCTGTAAGTCCTCTTTGATGAGTGTCTTTATAGTGTGTTATAAAAAAATAAACAAACAAACAAACCTGGGAATACAGCTGCAAGTGTCACCCAATGGAAAGGCAGGCTTGTAATAACGTCACAGAGTGTTCTCATTCACACTATATTCCCCAGATGCGTTGTGACTGCTGGCTCTTCCTCCAAATGAAAATGACCATGAAAGGTACACATTTTGAATTGGTACAGGACATAGAGGCAACCAGGACAGTGCAACAAAAGACACTGAGGAAAGAAACCTTCCAGAGATGCTTCCAAAACTGGCAAGAACAATGGGACACCTGTGCCTGAAGCGAAGGGGGAGTTTGAGGGCAATGGCAATGTGCCTTCTACTGTGATACATCTTTTTATTGAGTTTTTTTTTGTTTGTTTGTTTGTTTGTTTTTTGTTTGTTTTTTGGTTTATGTATTTGGTACAGGTTCTCACTCCACAGATCAAATTCATAGTGCTCCTCCTGTTTTCAGCCTCCCCAGTGCTGGGATGTGCCACCACGCAAGAACTCACTTGCTGGGTCAGTGCACCCAGGAGCAGGGCCAATGCAGCATGGGATACTGGGGGATCAAACCCTGGTCCCTGTGTTGCCAAAGCCGGCATGTAATACATTTTTGAAACATTAAAACCTTTTAATCAGTTAAGTACCCTGTGTTTTAATCATGCCTCATACAAGCGAGGAAAGATGTCAAACACAAAATAAAAACCTCACTTTCCAGTAACTTCTTATCTATTCTTCTTCACATCCCGTTTAAAAGAAACTCTGGTCACAATCTGTTAAATTTATTTCATGAGCCACAAATGAGCTTTGGCCATCAGTTTAGCAAATGTAGCCTGCGTCAGGGGCCCAGGGGACGGTCTGTCCTTGGCACACAGCAGGCGCCCCTGAATCTGCACTGAGCAAGCAGCCCATGGTGGACTTGCCTGTGCACCCACAGTGACTGCTTGACAGTTACCTGCCATACCCCTGGAGTCACAGTGGCTTTAAAATCTGACTTGGCCACACCCTACCTGGTGGCCATGAGCAGATTACTGAACTTCTCCATACTTCCAATTCCTTCACCTCTGACGGAAGGAGCATAGTAGCACCTAACTCTTGTGATGGTTGTGAAGATTAAATGAGATTCTTAAAAAACTACATAAAGCACTACTGCACCTGCACCATAGCAAATAAAAGACATATTTTAATAGAACAAAGAGAATTCCAAGAAGCTAAATTGTTAGATCAAAGATTCAAACACGTACTAGTAAATAAGCCTTCATCCTGCTCTCTCCCTGCATTGCAGGGTCTGGGTTGGCTTTCATTCCCAGGGACAGCACCCGAGCACCAGGGGTTAAGAACCTAAAGACAGGTCACTGCCTACCAGGGGATGTGGCTCTTGAGAGAGAGAGAGCACTGGCTTTCTCGATCACTGAGGAAGGAGAGGCAGCAGCGAGCTCGGCATAGAAAGAGGTGCTTAGTGAAGGACGTTCTTGGGTGCTTGGCAGAATTCTGCATATCCAGGATGGGTGGGGCCAGCGAGATAGCTCAGTAGACTGAAGCACCTGCTTAGGCAAGCACAATGACTGCGCTTCTATCCCAGCACCACATGCTGTGCCAGCCCCGCCCTCAGGGAGAGCTGAGCAGGAGAGTCCAGGCTCAGTGGTGCATGCTTGGAATCCCAGCGCTGGGAAGGTGAAGGCAGGAGGACCACCATCAGTACGAGCTGCACAGCGAGACTCTGCGACAACCAAATACATTAAAAAAAAACCGGGATGGGCTTTCACCCCAGAGGTGCTCCATGGCTGGGCAGGGGCATCCAGTCTATGGAAGCACTGTGAGCAGAAGGTAGGAAGTCTCTTGACCTAACAAACATCCATCAGAGTCTTACCCTTTCAGCACAACCTCACTACTCTACCACTCCCTTCTAGCCCTAAAACTCTGCCTCTGACTTGCCAGGGAGGTGCAGGGCAGGGAGGCAAATTCCTACAAATCCAGCAACCTGGAGGACTGAGAATTGGAGGCCTACGTGGTGAGACCTTGTCTTTAAAAAAATGCAAGTAAATATCTGAAACATATACGGTCTGTGTCAGGCGTGCTTCCCCAGTAGATGAATCACTGAGCTGCTTTGTCCAAATTGGATAAGTATCTGAATCATCTGCATGAGTACACGCATGCATGCACACATGCACACACGCATGCATCTACCTACGCACGCACGCACACATGCACGCACGCGCTGTTGCCTTCTGTGTTAGCAAGTGGGGAAATGGGTGTCTAGTTCAAGCTCCCACCTGTCTTTGCACTCTCCCCTGATGCCTTGGCCCTGGTCCACCCCTCCTTCACCTGTCTTCCTACAGCTGCTCTAAGGAAGCACCCTAGAAGGTGTCTGGCTCCGCAGTCACCACAGTGTTCTTCGCTTCTCCCTGATGTTTGTGAGCTCTTTATCAACCACCATGCCTTAGATTTCTCTTAGAATCCTCCTACCTTGGTGCGTTGTGAGTCCTTAGTAAGTGGTCAAAGCTCAATGGATAGATTCTAGGGCCTAAAATGTGTCTTGAAACCAAGTGGTATTAAGGAAACCAAGTGTCCCGTATCTTACAACTTTAACGAACTAAATTCAAAATGAAGGAAACATTAAACTGGTTAAAAATGAAACAATGAAACCACGGAGCAAATGTTATGGAATGAGCAAAATGAGCCGGACTTTCTAACAGCGCCATCATGGGGAAGAAAAGATGGATAAATTTGATTTAAAAAATGTGTAACTTCTCTGTACAAGGATTGATTTGTTTTTTATATTAGTTCGTGTTTACGGCACACAGAGTTCACCTGCCTTGTGTGGGGCCGGTCTGTGTACAGAGAATTTCTTAATTCCTTTCTTCTTCTCTTTTCCTCCCTTTCAAACCCCATCCTTCCATCTCTTGATCCCTCCCCTGGCTGAAAAAGAGATCTGTCTCTTTACTTCCTATTATCTATTTCCTATTTTGCTCTTTATTCGTAATTTGAGTTTCTCATGTAAGAGAAACCACGAATATTTAAGGCTCTGTGTCTGATTTGTTTCATTGAACTTTATCATCTCCAGGTGCATTGGTTTCTCAATGCATGAGGAACCTCCCATAAAATCCAAATTTTGAGAGGGTGGAAGACAGCTAAATTTTCTCTTTCTGACCTCTGTTCTTCATTCACCTAGAAAGCGGTATTTTCTGCGACGGAAGATCTTGATCTTGTTGTCTTTCAAATTGTCTCCCTCGGTACATGTTTGCCCGTTTTCCAGCTCCTGCAATGGGGCTTTAGAGTCAGACTGTTGGACACACAAGAAGTGAGTAGCTTTGTGGTGGAGCTGCAGGAAATGAATGGTTTTCCCTCAGCTTGCTGCAGAGGGCTGTAAGTGGGCACCTCAGCCACTAATGGCATGGAACTATTGGAGAGTCAAGTACCACACTGTTGTCATATTCATCAGCTTTCTGTTATTATTACAAAGTACAAGAGAAAATCAAGTTAAAAAGGAAAACATTTCCTTTGGTTCACAGTTTCAGAAATTTCTGTCCGTGGTGAAATGGCACTGCTGCTCTTGGGCTTACAGCCAGACAGAATCATATGATATCAGCATGTGGTGACATTAACTCATCAGTTCCTGGCTAGATTGCACAAGAAAACAAGAGTGGAAAAGACCGAGGTTCTATCGTTCCCTTGGAGGGCACACCTCACGCCCATGACCTAAAGCTTTATGTGTTAAAGCTTTCCAGTAGCACTACAGAGAGCAAATCTTCAACATTTAAGCTTCTGGGGGACATGCCAAACCTTGTGTGTAGTAGTTGTGCATGGTTCATAATATCATTGGCTAAGTCTTTGTGACTAACCCTGCCCTTTGTGCATTTTACCCCAGAGTTAATCCAAAGCTTCTCAGATCCATAATGCTGTGGCTTATAATCTTAGAAAACTTAAAACATCATAAATTTCACTTTAGGTCAAAAACTAAAGCACATAGAAGGAGATAGTTCTGAATCAAGATGAAAGAAGTTTCAAATGTCTAGCTTCTAGAAGGTTCTGATTTCTTCTGAAGAAAAGTAGAATCAAATCACAAATGTATTTTTCATTTATCTTATCACCAGGAGAAAACTCGGTCCTCCTCATGTTGCCAAACAATGGCAAAGGGGGCAATTGTTCATGGAGGAGATGGTCAGGATGGAGAAGGAGCCAAGGTTGAATACCTGAGCTCTATTGGATGGTATTTTTGAGGATATTGTTCATGAGTTTGGTGCATAAATAAGGAAGTCATTGAAATGGATCTAAGACACTTTTAGTTTCTTTGGGAACACATTAAATGGCATCTTTGTTTATCAAGAGGAAAGAATGGCTGATAGTGGAAGAGCAGCTTATCTTTTATAGAGTATAAACTATTACAAAGAGTAAAACGGAGTCAGGCCTATTAGGTTGGCAGACCTGAGAACATTCCCTTAGGAATGCCAAAAGTCCTGGCACTGATGTTGCATGAAGAAGCAGTAAAAAGATACAAATGTACAAAAGTGGGTGCCTTTGTTTTACCTTTGGGGTGCTTGCAATCAATTCTAGGGAATTCATTTTTCACCAACTATTTTTCTTTAGGAAATCCTTGAAAGAGTTTTCTTTTTTAAGTTTTAATAAGCAATATCACTTACTTCCATGCACTTGTTTGCAGGCTAAAACATAGTATTTATATGACACACTCTGTTCAGGGGTGTGAAAGCCTTGAATATAATAAAACTCCAAGCTGTAGAGATAGCTCAGCAATCTAAAGCATCTGCTTAGGCAATTTTAGGCAAAGTGCAGAGACTGTGGTTCAATCCCCAGCATCACATACTGTGCCAACCCCACCCCCACTGAACTGGCCACAAAAGAAAAAAGAAGAGAAAAGAATGAAACTTCAGTTTGCCAAAGAGAGTCCGATGGCTCGTCTCAGGTTGGACCTGGCAGTATCCCTTCTAAGCCTAGACAGTTTCTCAGGTTCTTTCTTTCTTGTCTTTTGTTTTCATTTTATTACCCTTTCTTTCTTTCTTTCTTTCTTTCTTTCTTTCTTTCTTTCTTTCTTTCTTTCTTTCTTTCTTTCTTTCTTTCTTTCTTTCTTTCTTTCTTTCTTTTTTTTTTTTCAGAACCGGGGATTGAACTCAGACTCTTGCACTTACCAGGGAAGCCATCTGCCCGACCCCTACCCTTTCTTTTAAAACAAACATTTACTTGAGAGACAGCATTGCAGTAACTAGTATGACATGAAAAGCAGTACTTATTTAGAAGACAAGAATGACAGGTATTCCAAGCATGACACCACTATTATACATTGCGATTTTCAGTGCAATGACTAATATAGTTAGTTAGGGTGAGAATCCTACCAATTAATTGCTAGTTTCAAAAACCTGCTGAAGATTCTCAGGATCAATTGCTTTAACCATCTTGTGCATGTAAATCTTTGCCCATGTCATGTTTCCTAGCTTTTCTCCTTGCCCTCTCTTTGTTGTTTAATCCTTAAGTTCTCACTTTCTTTTAATTGCGTTATACCTTTCTATTTGTATTTCTTCTTTTGAGTTCTTACACTAGGGAGACTATGTGACATTTAAACATGTGGGTCTGATTTATTTCACTTATGAGTATCTCTTCAAGTGGCATCCACTTAAATATAAAGCCTTCAAATTTGTCATTCTTATAGCTGAGGAATATTCCATTGTATAGAAATACCACATCTTTTTCATCCATTCCTCAAGTGATGGGCATCTTGGTTGTTTCCAAGATTTGGCTATCACAAATTGTGCTGCTATAAACATAAGTGCATATATATCACTATGATATGACGTTTTCAGTTCCTCTGGGAAAATTCCCAATAGGGGGATAGCTGGTTTGAATAGCGCAGTAGAATAAATGTCTGCCTGGCAAGTGCAGGGTCCTGAGTTGAATCCCCAGTACTACAAAAACAAAAAAAAAAAAAAAAAAAAAGAAGAAGAAGAAGAAGATTTAAATCCAGAAATGGGTATCAGAGATAAATACACTTCTCAGAAGACAAAATTATAGAAGTGAATAAATATTTGAAAAAATGCTCCACATCACTAGCCATCCATGAAGTTCAAATTAAAACAACACTGAGATACCATTGCACCCCAGAAAGAATGGTTATCATAAAGAAATCACCAACAACAAATGTTGGAGAGCCTGTAGGGAAAAAGGAACCCTTCTCCACTGCTGGTGGAAATGTGACTGGTGCAACCATTATGGAAATCAGTGTGGAGACTCCTCAGCTTCTAATGTGAGCTTCTGGGCCACATGGTATCCCTAGTCCATCACTACTGCAGGATTCCTATAATGTAAACATGCCATTATTTTTCTTATACAGTTGTTAACATGTTTATAAAAATTGAAAATGTGATCCAGAAGCCAGTAGGATTCATGCTGCATGAGTGGGGCCAGGCCTCTGTCCATGTGCAAGTCTGTCAGCCATTGTGTATCTGGCAGAGGAGCCCATGGGAGCCATGCATCACTCCCAAGCCAGGAGACAAGAGAGGAAGTCTTTCAAGGACAAATTTGTTTTTACTTTAAGTCAGAGCTTGGTGGAACAGAACTGATACCTGCTGTTTAAGGATTTCCACTTTGGGAGATGGGATAAATATCTCAAAGATAAGATAATTAACTGAGCTATTAAAAGAAGGGATCCTGAGCTGGAGTAGGTGGCATCTACCTGTAATCTATCCTAGCACTTGGGAGGGTGAACCAGGAGGATTTAAAGTTCTAGCCCAGCCTGAATAATTGAGCAACTTAGCAATTCCTTGCCTCAAAATAGCAAAGTAAAAAGGGCTGGAGATGCATCTCAGGGTGAAGGGATTGGGTCCCATCTTACGTACCATAAGAACAAAAGAAAACAAAGTAAAATGAAAAGAAAAAGTGAAATACAAAACAATGAGAAATTCATCCATTGACTGAAGTCAGTGGTACTATTTGCTTATGTAACTTTTACTGAGCGGAGTCAAAGAACATCCTTTCAATTGACCCAGGACAGTAATATGGTTGCAGGGAGATTTAGGAACCAGGCAGAAAGATGAAGGAGGAGTAGATGATGGTTCCTTTGGGTTCATTGGTGCTAAACTCTTGTGACTCTGATTTCCTAAAGCATAAAGGGGAGATCACTTCTTTCAAAATTACAAGCACAAATTGCTTGATTCTGTCTCCCTGTCCGGAAGCTGGTCTCCATATCAATACACAAGTATACTCTTGAGTAAATTGGTCTTGTGTGTGGTGTCATGATTTAAAGAATTTGTGGTGGGAGGGAAGAGCCTTCTTGTGGGTTTTTTGTTTGTTCATTTTTGGCGGAACCCGGGATTGAACTCAGGCCCTTGCTCTTGCCAAGCAAGTGCCTATTCTGCTGAGCTATCTCCCTGGTCCCTGGGAGAGCCTACTTTACCTTGTAGGAAAAAAGGAATAAACACATTCTAAGCATGTAGGTCACGTAGACAAGCCAGCCATTTCTCAGCGTCTGAACTTCCTTGGGCCATTGATGAGGTTACAACATTGTCACACAAAGGCAGAGGGACTGGGCAGGTGGCAAAACTCAGACCTGGTTCTGGAGTGAACTGAACTTAGGCACTTTAAACACTGAGTAAAAGATAAGCTTTCTTGGCTTTCCAAAAAGCTTGGCTAGACTTGAAACTTTTACCAACTGATTTGTATACCAAGGTCTATGGTGACACCAAAACGCAGCTTGACAGCATTCTCTTTTATTCTATGACTGATGTTTCAAGTCAGGCATCTGAACACTCCTGAGGAAGTCAGAAAGTCTCCAAAATTCTAGGCAAAGTTCAGTGTGTGGTTGAGCATGTAGACTTTCCTAAAGGATGACTCAAGAGACTGTATTCTGAAACAAAACCAGACAACGAAAATGACTTATTTGGACCAGAAAAATTCCTTGAACTCTCTCAATAAGCAAAATTCTATAATTTCTGGCTACTTCTTTTTCAAGAGAATGAAGTCAAGCAATTTAAAACATTGCCATATTTTCTCTTTTTGTAATTTTTATTACATAAAAATGTAGAACTGTATTTTGGTTTGCTCAACTTTAATATTCTATTAAGTATATGAGCTAGTTCACTGATTGCAAAAGAAATTCTTATTTAAGTGAAAATGCATCATGCTTCAGCATATAGTTTCTTCAAGCATTATTTATTTATATGCTTGTATATTCAGGTTTACTCTATATTTCTTCCTTTTTTCTTTCTTTCTTTCTCTCTCTTTCTTTCTCTTCTTTCTTTCTTTCTTTCCTGCCAAGACAGGGCTGTCAGTATGTGATTGAACTCTTGCAAATCGTCCTGCATCAGACCCTGGGGGTGCTGGTTGGGATTATTGGTGTGTGCAACCCTGCCCAGCTCAGCACTCAGTTGGAATTTAAGCTATTCGAACCAAGATATTGTTAAGCCCTTTCTCAGTAGAAAACAAAACCATAATTTTCTCTCTGTCTATCCTTAACAAATATCATTTATCAGTTTCTTTTTCACTAATTCTTGAACTCTACGTACCACTTAAAATGTTTTTGAAATGTACTTCTAGCTAATATAAGTGACAAAGTGGGATAATAAAAAATGCTCAATTAAATCTACAAAGGCAGAAAAGGAGAGAAATAGAAACCAAGAGCAATGAATTAAAAAACCACAGACAAGATGGTAGGATTTTATCCAATGATTTAATAAATTTATTAATCTAAGACTTAGATTAAAAGCAAAAAAGAGAAAGATAATATGAAAACATCATGTTTTCATGGTGAAATCTGTGCTATACCAAATTAGACACAGTAAGCTTCAGAAAAACAAACAAGTTCACCAATCAAGATTTGATATAGGACTTGGCATCATAAGCATCTGCCTGGCAAGCTAAAGGCCCTGAGCTCAATCCCTGTGAGTGGTTGATACATTGTGTCAACTTGGCCAGATGACGGACGCAGTTCAGGTGCAGCTCCGGCGTGTGGGGATCCTGCCCTGGAACACAACTGGTTCTGCCCCAGAGTGACTCAGCAAAAAGGGACCATATAAAGGGGGCTGAGGAAGCAGTGGATCTCTCTCTCTCACTTCATCAGAGGAACTTTAGTCTTCGTGTTCTGCGTGGCCTTCATGGCCTGGTTTGCAGCACAGACTTCAGCCTCCAGCTTGGATCCTTTGCTTGCGAGGCAGACACTTCAGCGTCCATTGCACTCTTCAGTCTCCCGTCATAGACCCATTAGCTGACAAATAGAGACTTGCACGAGGCACAGCAACGAGCTTCAGACCTTGGGACTGAATTCTTCAGTTTGAGGCATGCAGACACCCTCTGCACGCTCCCTCATCTGACTCTGCGGCTGACTGTCGTAAACCAATCCTGTAATTCCTTATCTTGTGTTAATATCTGTTCCTTATATTATATCCATTCCTCTCAGTAAAACCCTAATACATCCTGGTACCACATGGCCTACTGGCTCTGGAACCCTGGGCATGTGGAATATGCCTGTAATCCCAAGGATAGGGAAGCTGAGACAGGAAGATCACTATGAGTCTGAGCTTTGTAGCAAGACACTGCATTTAAAAAAAATGGTGAGGCCAACCAAATAGCTTGGTGGATTAAAACACCTGCAAGCAGGCACAAGGGCCTGGGGTTTGAGTCCTGAGCCTGTCGTGCCAGCCCCACCCCTGGATGTTGTGGTGCACACCTGTAATCCCAGCTCTTGGGATGCTGTAAACAGGAGAATCACTGAGTCTGATCTAGTAGTGAGACCCTGTAGACCCTTTCCTAAAAAGAGAGAGAGAGAGAGAGAGAGAGAGAGAGAGAGAGAGAGAGAGAGAAAGGTGAGTCCATTTCTTATGGACACATTAACAATCTCCAATGGATGTGCATCTAACAATAAAGCTTCAAAATGCACAAAGTAAAAATTGACACTGGTAAATAAAGAATAGGTATAATAGAAGACCTCACCACGCCTCCTCGGGAACTGATACAACAAACAGGCAGAAAAAAAAGGAGGTACTGATGATCTCAGCAGCTTTGCCCAGCACCTTGATTCCTTGAGCTTTATAAACTCCTCACCTACCAGCAGCAGGACACATATTTTTCCTAGTGTACGTTGAGCATTCACTAACGTGAGCCCTCTCTACTCTACAAAGCAAATCCTACCAAAATTAGAAGACAAGTCACATAAAATATGTTCTCAGGACACACTGGAATAAAATGCCACCAATAATAGAAAGACACCCTTTCGGCCGGAACCACCATCTTCCAGTAATTTGCCAAAATGACTAACACAAAGGGCAAGAGGAGGGGAACCCGGTATATGTTTTCCAGGCCTTTTAGAAAACATGGGGTTGTTCCTTTGGCCACTTACATGCGAATCTACAAAAAGGGTGATATTGTAGACATCAAGGGAATGGGTACTGTGCAAAAAGGAATGCCTCACAAATGTTACCATGG
>PVKA01035959.1:0-22213 GCA_004027165.1 Ctenomys sociabilis
CTTTTTTTTTTTTTTTTTTTTTTTTTTTTTTTTTTTTTTTTTTTTTTTTTTTTTTTTTTTTGGCAGAACCAGGGATTGAACTCTGGCCCTTTTCATTGAACTATCTCCCTGGTCCCCAGAAAAACTAATCTTCAGTTTTCTCCAGTTAAGTATAGTAGTTATCAGTCTTCAAAGGCTGATCAAGAAAAAACTGATGAATCTGACGTAAACAGAAACTATGAAAATAAATCTAAGCAACTGTACAGGCAGCACACAAGTGACAGAAGCAGGAGACGTGGTGGGATTCAGAGGGCCCAGGCCGAGGTCTGCGCCCCACTGTTCCCAGCCACATGTTGGGTACGGGTCACAGAAACGCCACCCCTCACTATGCAGGGATTGAAAAGCCATTCACACACAGTGACTCTGGGGAGATTTCTTACTGTAGGTCTTTTATGCCACAAAACATGAGCAGGGTTAACAAGGGCATAGCTAACATATGGCTACTTTTCCTTACTTACCCAGATCTGCCGTTTAGGCCTGTATAAGTGGTAACTAGTAACAGAAAACAGGAAGGATTTAAAATGAAATGCTCTGCTTTGCCCTCTAATTCAATCTGCATCTAGCCTTAGATAAACTAAACAATATAATGTTCTTGTAACAAACTTTCTGTGCAGCAAGAAGTGTCTTTTAAAATCAGCTGTCAAGGCCTACAAGATAGCTCAGCAGTCTCAGGCAAGCATGCAGGGACCACATGCCACTCCAGCCCCATACCCAGGGTGGGCTGAGCTGGCCACAAAAAAAAAAAAAAAAAATCAGCTGTCAGTCTGTGCAGCCCCACACCTTTCACATCAATCCTGCATCCAGGACATTTTGCCCAGTACATTTCTAGGCCCAGTCTCATCTGGGAGTTAGGTTGAGCAAAGAGGAGACTGGTGGTTTTCAGTTCAGATTTTTACTATGTGGGCCAATACCTCTTCACCTGCTTCACAGCAGGACAATACCCATCCCTTTCTTGGCCCAGGATTTGCAAATCAGTCATCCAGAGAAACTGTTTAACATTAGAAAAATATTACAGAATTTATGACCCATTTCTTGTATCCATAATTCCCAAGAAAATGCCCTGTTTGCAGTAAAGTGAAAATCTGTGGTAATTTTTGAGTATACCCTGCTTTCCCTCTTCAGACACAGGTTTAAAAGGCTCAGTGGAGAAGAGGATGTTGAGCTCCCATGTATGGATCACCCCAGACCTCCAGCCAGGCCCTAAGGACACAAAGGCCAGCTTTTAACCCAGGCAGGCTCAAAGCAGCCCCCTCCCTGCTGTCATCTCTCTCTCTGTCTCCTAGCCCCTGAGTGCTGGCTTTTCCTCAGAAGACCTAAACTTAGTTCTGTGTTTACAAAGCAGATGAAAAGACCACTCCAGCACCTTTTCCACATATTCCTACATTTTTTAAGAGTCTTTTCCATTCATTACACAAACCACATGAGTCCTACAGCTTCTTGCTCAGAGGCGAATGACATCTTTGCCCCTGTACTCTGTCCTGCAGCCCAGGCCCAACACCCACAGCCCCTCCTCCAGAGCCCCCCTGGGTGCCACAGGCCTTGCAGTCTCTCAGCCATGATCACTTTTGGCTTACAACTAACATTCCCCTATGTTACAGGATCAAAATGACCTGGAGCTGGGAAGGACTTCATGAAGACTACCCCAGTGATGGCAACCCCTCTGGAGATGAGAGGCATCTACTGCACAGTGCCAACAGTGCTATTAAACCTGAACACTAAGGCTTTAGCTTATAAAAATCAACCCATTCATATGTGAGCACAGAAAGACAAATAACATGCACGACATAGGCTTGCTAGATTGTAGCTCCTTCTAGAAATCACAGGCCCAAAGACAGAGTACTATGCTAGATTCTTCCAGATCCTACTGGATGGGGTTTTAGCTAGAAATCCTGCATCCTAAGTCCCATAAAAATGTACTACCTTTCATTAAGACCTACCAATACCATCCTTGCTCCACCCAACTCAGGTAGGATCTGAGGATAGGGGGACTCACTGTATGAAACCCAGGCCTCGAGCCTCCTGGGCTATGAGCCATGACCATGCTCATAGTTGTAGTCATTTAGTTAAAAACACCTGTCCTTTAATAAAATGGCTCCAATCAGCCACTTCCATAAGGACTAGGAGTGCCCAGCGTGCTGGCCTGGAAGCCAGGTGTGCAGCTACTGACTGACCAGAGCATCCGTGACAGGGCAGCACGTCTCACATGGGGCAGGCCCTTCCTTCCCTGGCACACAGTGAAGCATGCTACTGACCGTTCCTCACCTCCCAGGAGTAAGTACATGCAACATTTTATAAAGACAAGGAAAGGGGCTGCCTAAAATAAAAATGCAACAAAGAAACAAAGAGCAGTGAGGCTGGAGGTGAATCTGGATGTAAAAGAGCAATCTGCACTCAAGAGACCCCTGTGCAGCCAGGAGGGTGCACAAAGAGGAGGACAGGAGGGTGCAGGCCCAGAGAAGCAGTGCTGTCACAGAGACACCAGCATTACAAGACCCTCAGAGGGCTGTCACAGCGCAGGTTGAAGAGTTGAAGTCCTGGCAGCTCATCTAAACCAAGAGGGACAACCCACACTACGCAGGAACACACTCACGCCACACTGTAACCAGCACAAACAGAGGAGGCAACCTACCGCCACCACCACATTCTGGTTAGGGATCCTTTTCTGTTTTGTTCAGTTTTGGTGCTGGAGAATGAAATCAGGGCACTGAGATGCTGTTTAGATTGCTTTAGACGGTTTTTATGAAGAAACATAATTGTCCATATGTCTTAACGTTTGAAGTATACACAAATATATTTATCAATTCACCATTATTTTCCACTTCCATATACATTTATAATCAACTAACAGAAAGTTTTAAACATTTTGACAAAAGTGTTTAAATGACCTTTTACAATAGCACTGCGGAAAGTGAAATACCTTAGGATTCACTTAACCAAGGAAGTCAAAGATCTTTTCACAGAAAATTACAACACCCTAAGAAAAGAGATTATAGAGGATTTCAGAAAATGGAAAGATATTTTATGCTCCTGGATAGGAAGAACGAACATCATGAAGATGGCCATACTCCCAAAATTGCTGTACAGATTTAATGCAATCCCTATCAAACTGCCACCAACATACCTCCCAGACATAGAGAAATCA
Organism: Ctenomys sociabilis; assembly: GCA_004027165.1. Lineage (NCBI taxonomy): Eukaryota > Metazoa > Chordata > Mammalia > Rodentia > Ctenomyidae > Ctenomys > Ctenomys sociabilis. The sequence continues at coordinate 3,182 of PVKA01035959.1, forward strand.
ATCCTAAAATTTGGAACCAGAAAAGACCTAGAATAGCAAAGGCAATCCTCGCCAACAAAGACAAGGCAGGAGGCATCACAATTCCTGATTTGAAATTATACTACAAAGCCACTGTGATAAAATCAACATGGTATTGGCAACAAAATAGACCTGAGGATCAATGGAATAGAAGATGCAGAGGCATCTGTGTTCCATCTATGAACACACTCAACCATCTGATCTTCAACAAAGGGGCCAAACAAGCCTACTGGAGGAAAGATAGCCTCTTTAACAAATGGTGCTGGAAAACCTGACTTTCTACATGCCGAAAACTAAAACTTGACCCAGCTTTATCACCATGCATTAAACAAAAGTCAAAATGGATTAAAGATCTAAACATTAGAACAGAAACACTCAATCTCCTGGAAGAGAAAGTAGGAGGAACTCTTGAAGACATAGGGGTAGGTAAAGAGTTCATGAACAAACATATATTTGCACGGGAAACACTTGAAAGAATCAACAACTGGGATCAACTCTTCTTGAGGAGCTTCTGCATATCAAAAGAAATTGTCAACAGAGTGAAAAGACAACCCACAAATTTTGAAAAAATCCTAACTAATAAGCAATCAGACAAAGGTCTGCTGTCTAGAATATATAAGAATTAAGATATAACAGGGCCCTCAAATTTAAAGACCCAATTCAGAAATGGGCATCTGAGATGAACACACTCTTCTTAGAGGACGAAATTAAAGAAGTGAACAAATATATGAAAAAATGCTCCACATTGCTAGTCATCTGTGAAATGCAAATAAAAACAACACTGAGATACCATCTCACTCCAGAGAGAATAGCTATCATAAGGAAATCAACCAACAACAAATGTTGGAGAGATTGTGGAGAAAAGGGAACACTTCTCCACTGCTGGTGGGAATGTAGACTGGTACAACCATTGTGGAGATCTGTGTGGAGACTCCTCAAAAGAATAGGACTAGAAATCCCATTCAAGCCGGCTATCCCCCTACTGGGAATTTTCCCAGAGGAACTGAAAACATTGTATCATAGTGATATATGTGTACCTATGTTTACAGCAGCACAATGTGTGACAGCAAAATCTTGGAAACAACCAAGATGTCTGTCACATGGTGAATGGTTGAAAAAGATGTGGTATTTCTATATAATGGAGTATTACTCAGCTATAAATGATAAACTTGAAGCATTTATACTGAAGTGGATGCCACTTGAACATATACTCATAAGTGAAATAAACCAGACACACATGTGTAAATATCATATAGTCTCCCAAGTATAAAAAGTCAAAAGAAGAAATACAAATAGAAATGTACAATAACAACTAAAAATAATTGAGTCAGATAGGGCAAACTGAATGGCATATGCTGCAGGATACTAATCAGCTTTTCTTCTGGATGGTTAATAACCTAAGTTTACAGATCAATATTGGTGAAATAGAAGAGCCGCAAGGCCAGCCAACATTTTGGCCCTAGCCTGTCAAGGTCAGTGAAGACTCAGGACATAGGTGAACCTGAACTGAAACATCATGAAACTCAGTTGTGCCCCAAATTTTTCAATCAAGGAGATTATGGAGCCACAGAGGAAAGAGACGGATGTCAGGGAACATGTAATTTGCTCTTGGGCTGCACAGACCCTTTCTGTTCATGGGGTCCTCTCCGTGGCCAGGGCCGTTGTGCAGATCAAGAGCTCTGCAGAGCAGATGAGCCAAGCACAGAGTTCCTCTAGGCAGTCTCTCTCTGGTGGGGTCACCCTAATAACTTGCTCATCACTGGCAGAGCCAAACAGAGGCCAGACTAAGGGGGCACCCTACTTCCCCGGGGAGCCAAGGAGTTTCAAATTCCCTACTCAGCAGCAGCCGCCACCTCCAGCACCTGCAGTGCACAGGGTGCATGGTGGCACGTGCAGAGGGCTCTAGAGGGGAGACCTACTAACTTGTTAAGCTGTCTAGTACAGCTAAAAACTAAAGCCTGTTCTCCCAGCTCAGGGTCGGCCCCTGCCACCTTCGATGCTATCCAGTAGCTTTGGGAGGGTAGGCATGTGATACATATTACTCCTGTTACAGTTTAAATCTAAGTGGCCCAAGCGTCATGCATTTGGAAGGGGACTGGATCGTGGGCCTCATGCGTGAGGAGGTGGGCTCTGGTGAGAAGATGCAGGGTACTGTGGGCAACATCTGCAAGGGTCCCTGACTCCTCCCGGGTCTGCTCCCTGCCTCCTACTGTTGCACTATGAGCAGTTTCCCTTGGTCAGGGCCCTGCCCACACCATCCTGCCTTGGAGCTATGCACTGAAAAGTGAGCAAAAACAAGCCTTCCCCTTTCTGAAGTTGGGAGCATCATGGGGTCATAACCAAGACAAGTCCCAAATCGTCACACACACACGTGCTCTGCCTCTCTCTATCATTCCCAGGCCCATATTTCCCATATCTTTGATTTTTGCATTTTATACTGAGCTGGTTTAAACTGAACCCACAGGTCACCTTCACAGCGTGGTGCATCTGGCACCCCTGAGAGCAGCTCAGTCGGGGCAGCAAAGACTGCAGGGAGGGGCAGTAAGAGGTCTTACACCACCTGGAAATGGGAAGCCACGCATGAGGGCCACACCAGCACTTGTGACGTGGAGCCTAGAGCAGGAGGTGCAGAGACACAGGTGGGCTCCCGCCAGTGCAGCGGGATGGACTTAATGCCGATCTGAACACTTGAAGAATGAACACTTGGTGCTTAAGTGCATATCTGTAATGTTACAAATTTCACCCTCTACCAGAGGTCTATCTCTATCATGGTTTTGTGAGGTCTTGCAGGGGAACATTACAGGACACACCATAAAAATTTTATAATGAATCACTCAAAGAATCATATACAAATAATGCAGGAAATCTGCCTACATGCTAAAGACCAAAGAGTCCAGCTGAGGGCTTTGATCCTAATATCCTGCCTGAGTCCAGCTGAAAACCTAGAACCCAAAACAATACCTCCCACAAGTCCAATTGGAGGCCTAGAGCCCATGACAATATCTCTCGCAGGCCTGCTTCACAGATCTATGCTGGAAAGGCCCAAACATCAGTGGCCGAAGCTAAAAAGTCTGGAGCCAGGGAGATGGCTCAGTAGAATAAGCACTACCCTGGCAAGCACAAGGGCCTGAGTTCAATCCCTGGTTCTGCCAAAAAAAAGAAGCTAAAAAGTATTTGTCAGTGAGATGAGGGATCTGTGCTAGCAGGCTGAGGGATCTGAACTGGAGCCAGGAAGCAACACTCAAGGTAAGAACCAGAGCTCCCTGCAAAGTACCACAGCCGTCCTCGGCAGCAGGGAGGTCCTGAGCTCCTCCAGCAATGAGGAGAGCCTAGTTCCCATCAGGCAAGCCAACATGACAAGCTTCTTCAGGAGGCTGAGCAGGGCACCATCTTTCCCTCTGGAGCCAGGAAGCGATACTCAAGATGAAGACCAGCACTTTCCCCAAAATAAACCACAGCCATTCTCAGTGACAGCGAAGGTCCCAATCTCCTCCTCCAACAAGAACAGCGAAGAGAGCCGGGCGTGGTGGCGCACGCCTGTAATCCCAGCACTTGGGAGGCTGAGGCAGGAGGATTGTTGTGAGTTCGAGACCAGCCTGAGCTACAAAGTGAGCTTAAGGACAGCCTGAACTGCATAGTGAGACCCTGTCTCAAAAAGACAAAAAAAAAAAAAAAAAGAACAGCGAAGTTCACTGGGAAAGCCTGCATGACAAGAAGCTCCAAGGGAACTGACAGCCCCTTACAGCTTCCCCAGTTCTGCCTCTTACTCTGCAGGCAACAACCCTCAGGTGGGCCTCCCACATCCAGCACTGTGCTAGCCCAGTTCGGCTGGGTGTCACAAGCTGGCCACCAGCTGGCAATCCACCACAGCCTCTCACACTTACCCAGAATGTCTGCACTGTGCCCAGTACTGACTCCCAGGTCCGAGGCAGCAAATCAGGGCTTATGTGTTATGGGACCAGAGGGCAGTGAAGGCAGAGCTCAGTGTGTGCAGGGCCTGCTTCCAATCCACTCGGGGGCTGGGTGGCTCAGTGACAGAGCACCTGCATAGCATGTGCAAGGCCCAGGCTTCAGCTAACTGGATTCCAGCCCACCCTCCAAATCCGTCCACAGCACTACAGATGGCTATGTTTTCTTAGGCTAGGAGCATCATACACACACTTCAGCATAACTTCAAGTGTATTAAAATATTTTTAGTTTGAAGGTCTTGACATGAAATCTCTCCTTTATTAAAGGATGGCCTAGTATCTACCCTGAATTACAGGAAACCTAGCAAGTTCTGTCTGCCTCAGCCCCGCCCTCAAAGAAAAGGAGGAGGCTGTGTGCTGTGGGCTGCTGTGGGCATATATGGCTTTCACACCCCTCCTGGATGCTTTTATTTTTTGGTACCAGGAATCAAACTCAGGACCTTGCACTTGCTAGGCAGGCCCGATGCCACTGAGTCATATCCTCATCCCCACACCTCCTCCTCAATTCTGATTTTCTGGCCTGGGACCACCCAGACAGCCAACAGAGCCTCACCTCCTGGCCTTTGGAGGGCCTAAAAACAGTCACATGATTTGAAAGCAGACCCTGGGGCCGGAGTGTGAGGCAGAGAGAGGGTGTGAACCAGACACACAAGGTCGCTGGCACCCTGAGGCTGCATGGACAGGTACTCAGCCACACTCCAGCAGCTCAGATGTGGCACAGTCCGCCCGGAAATGAGGCAACGCCTGGGTTTAGTGCCAACATCTCTCCAGCTGGCAGGACACACCAGTAAGCACTGCTACTGCAGGCCATGTTCATTTGGTGCGACCCTGCGAGGTGCTGCTGGGCTCACTGGTGAATTGGGTTCACCAGTGTCTGTTTGTACTGAAGATGGACAAGATAGGGGTTTGGGGAAAACAGCATCAGCAAGTGAAGGAGAAGGGAGAGGTTCTGCTTGGCCTGTAGCACCCAGTAAGGACAAGGGCATGCAGGCCCTACAGACACCTCCTCTCCAGGCCACTGTAAATCGAGCTGGTTAGTCCCCCCTTCTCCTCACATCAGTGAGAGCCAGCAGACAGCAACAGCCAGGGTTATAATGCTCAGAAATGTAGAATTTACCCATCAGATCAACAATGGCTTCTCCTCCCTTCAAACTCTATGAACCTGCTGTGGCATCTGCTCTGACGATCTACTTTATGGCCTCACAGGTCACGGGCAGCCAGGGGGCTGGTGCCAACCAGGACTCTCAGCTTGCGGTCTTCGTGGTTGTGGTCAACAACCCACAAAGCTCAGCAGACTACCTGAGGGCTCCTTCCCTTTTGTTTGGATTTCCCACTGTTAGTAGACAAGGCCTGTGGCAGCCTCCATCAACAAATAGGACATTTCCTGGAGTCAGCAACCCAAGAGTCTGGAACTGAGACCATGGACACACACAAACGCCCACAGGGGACAACCTCAGCTGCCACTGAGGTGACCTCCTATCTCAGGAGGGAGCAGTTACTACTCCAGGAAGGGGCAGAAACACATCAAGGCAAAGTGTCCAGAAGGCACTGCAGGTGCAACAACACTGAGGACCCCTGAGACCCAGCACCACCCTGTGACTTATGAAACACAGCCACCACCTCACATGCCCCACAGAAGCAATCTGCTCCAAGGGAGGGGCAATTGGAGTTGGGGTCCAGATGGGCACTAGTCCTGGGCCTCAGTGCCCTGGGATAAGCCAACCCCCAGCTGGTGCACATGGACTCCTTAAGGGGTAGGTAAGTAAGGGGCTTCAAGGCCAAACAACCTTCCAAACCCAAAGAACTTCAAGTTATTTCCAAGTTTTCTGAACTTTGTGTCTATGCCAAACATGCTATTCAGTCGGAATCCTTGAGACCGTGTGAATCAGGAGGGTGATGGAGGGGAAAGAACCTGAAACCCGAGCAGCGCCTTGACACAGGAGAGGACAGAGATATGGCCGCTTCTGCTGGGCATCTTATCGGGACAGCTGATAGCCAGAAGGGAGCATGGCCGTGTCCACCCAACAAGGTGTGTGGCCGTTTCTCTGTGTCCACACACAGACCCACATCACCTGCATCAAGAGAACAATTCTCCCACTGCAGCGTGAGCTTTCAGAAATCTCCTCCTCTTTCCGGAAAAGGAGCCTGACAGGACAACAGGAAAGCCACGGGCTCCTTCTCTTGGTGCCAGGTGAACACATCTTTAAAATGGCAATGTCAAGAAATATTTAAAATGTCCAACAGTCACCCTTTTCAAATGCTATATGCCCTTTTTTGTTGTAATGGAAAGAAGCTTAAAAAAATCCCCAAAGCTAACCAGCCAAACTTTATTTAGAGAGAATGCTCGTTAACTGCCTGCGGGGACAGAACTTAATTACTAATTAATTGAACATTCTAACTATAAAATATTAGTTCATCTTACCACGTTTGCTGAACACATATGAATTTTAATGTTCTATTAAACTAATAAAAATCTTTAATAACCATCTTCAAACTAATAAATTAATAAGCTAAACTAACAAATAGTCTTTGAAGACTGTCAGTGGGGACCTTCTAGCCAGGCTGGCTGGTTATCTGTCCCTTGGTCCACCAGGAAATGGACAGGCCACTAAGAGATTTGAGGGCACAGGCGGAAGTGTGAGCCTACCATTTCAGACCCTGTGATTTCACTTTTGGTTTAATTTTACAGTAGTTTTGTGGTAAGTGCCACAAACCTTGAAGTCACACTCTTCCCTCCCTCCTCCCAGTCTGTCTATTCAGCTCTCGTGTGGAGCAGACTGGCTCCAACACCAAGCTCAAAGTGGCGTTTCTGCAGCTGCTCCTCTTGGAGCCACCCAGGGTGTGCCTGGGCAGCACTGCTCCCGCAGCTGACTCTGGACTCTTGGTCCCTGCTCATCTCCCTATGGCCCACAGAGAGAAAGACTGCAGTCATGTGCAAAGACAGGGAAAAAGAGGGTTTTTAAGCATCTGGCTGCACTGCTCACTGTAGAAACCTCACCCACTGAAAATTCTCTCCCTGGAAGCTGGCAGACACCAGGAAGCTGGAGTTACCAGCAGCTGTGTGGCCTTTCTACCCCCCAGAGCCCAGGGCCTCACCTTCCTCTGCCACTGAACTGGCTCCTAGGGTTTCCACAGTTGTAACCCTTCCTTGTGCCTCCTCCTCTTCCTCCTCCTCAATGGCTGGCCTCCTGGGGTCTCCACCAGAACTCCTTTCTCATACCTCACCCCACCTCCCAGGGGCTTCCAGCCACCCTCTGAACATGGCCAAGGCTCCCGCAGGACAGCAGTGACAGCCAGAGAGGGAAGCAAGCCAGGAAGCCTGGGTGCTTGGAGGATGGCCCTGGAAGGGACTGGGGGGGGGGGGTATGAAAACGCAATGGGAACAAACCTCGCCCTGAGGCTGCAACTGAAGGCAAAGGTGGTTTGCTCTCTGAGCTCAGAGAACTCACTCTGAGCTCACTGGGCCTCACCACTCAGCTGCCAGCACAAGCGGGCTGGGTCAAGGGACCTGCAGGCCCCTGTTCACAGTGGTATCTGGGACTGTCCTGCTCTGCCCTAACCCATCTTGGACCTGCTCCAGGGCACCTGTAGGAAGATTAGGGGTCCTTAATGTATTTCTTTCCCTCTCACTTTGCCACATTATAGCATACTAAGAAAAGCACCATCTTCTACTTCAGAAAAAAGAGTAAAAATACCTTTATTTAGAGGCAATAAAAAATGCTGTGTTTCTATTCAAATAGTCTTTTTTTTTTTCTTTCTTTCTTTTTTTTTTTTTGCAGAACCGGGGACTGAACTCAGGCCCTTGTGCTTTCTAGGCAAGCGCTTATTCTACTGAACCATCTCCCAGCCCCACAAACACAGTCTCACCAAACTGGCAATACCAATGTTATTTTTGTTTGCTTGTTGGCTCCATTTTATTTTTATTGTTTCGTGGGCAGGGGACTTTGCACTGAGCTACACTCCAAATCATTCATTCATTCATTTATATTTTGAGATGGGGTCTCCTTAAGTGGCCCAGGCTGGACTAGAACTTGCAATCCTCTTGCCTCAGTCTCCCAGAGTTTGCACCACAATGCCTAGCTCCAAAGCTGTTTCTCAGGCTGATGAATAGAAAACATTTACTGCTGAAGGCAAGCTCAGAGAAACAGAAGATACACATGTACCGTTTCACTTGTCAGTAAAACTTCAAGCACCATGATTTAGAAAAAAGAGAGTTGGGTCCAACTCTTTTCCAATCCACCTCTGACACGATGACTGAAACTGCTCCCAGACCTACAAAACAAGGCCATCAGACCAAAAGGGTTCTGACTTCGCCTCCGTGACAAAACTGGTTTACAGACCTCCCTGGCATCTCAGCACCCATGTGTGACCCTTCTGGGAAGACCACTGGAAACGCTCAGGTCACCCTCTCAGGAGTGATGCATGCTCTCAACTCTTTGGGCAGCTGGAAGCCTCTGCTCCCACCCCATCCTCAGGAGCTGCCCTCATTGCTACAGTGGAGGCCTGGCCCTGTGGAGCTGGGCCTGCAACTGCTCCTCAGCCAGTGCAGTTCCCTCCTTCCCAGAAACAGGAAAAAATGTCTCGGAAAGAAGAGACACGGCATTACAAATCTCCATATTTAAAACTTATAGTCCATAGAAAGTCTGCATTTGTGGAAGCAAGGGGGTACCCAACTCCTCCACACTTTGCCTTTAAGTCTCCATTATAAATGTCACCTGATACATGTGTCCTGTCACAGGCGCATGCCACAGTCAGCTAGAGAGTGGCAGATATGATCTGTTGTGATTGCACAGAAGGCTTCCAAGAGTCCTGGGCCAGCACTTCAGGGTCTCAAGGCACTAAGCCCTCAGGCTCCACCCCCAATCTGCTGAGGCCAGGCTAGAAACTGCAGCCCTTGAAAAGGAAGCAGGGAAAGATTTTATTGGGCCTGTGTGAGACAAGCCAAAAGCCAGCACAGCTGGAGCCCAGCAAACACCGATATTTAATTTGTGCCTCCCTGCCTGCTTTTCACCACTCGCATCATCCAGCATGACTGATAGCAACCGTCCTGCCTGGCCTCGTTGCTGGGCAGTGTCTGCAGCCTGCCGTCCTCCAACACAGGGAGGATGCAGAGCGAAAGCCCTTGGCGCCCACTCTGCCTGCCTGGCTCTTCCCTCCTGCAGGCCAGGGGCCACCATCCTGCCAGCGCCCTGGGTGAGCCGGGGCCTCTCTCATCCCAGCAGAGGCACCAAGGGCCAGCAGGAAAGGCAGACACCTGCTCCATAAGCCTGCCTCTTCCTCAAAACCACACGGCAGTGACAGGCAGCAACATGACAGTGCTCCCTGCCTCTACCACTTGCCTCAGTCCCTTCCCTCCCACAGAAGCTATGGTAGGCAAAGGATGAGCTTAGGATGGTGCAGACCCTGGGCACTGCATCACCCCCATCCCAGATCCTGGCTCAGAGAGGAAAAACTCTTACACTGCATGGAGCCAGGGAGGGCATTCTGCACCGTAAGAAGGCTGCTATTCAAATACTGGAAAGGGTTTCTGAAGCCTCCAGAACAACTCACCAATAGTAACACCCTTCGGGGACACAATGCAAAAGCAAAAGTGATTTGTTCCTTGTCCTTACAGCATTTCTTGTGCTTGATACTTCCAATACCTACTCCCCCACACACACACACTTGTGCGGGTCAAACCAGGAACCTGCTTACACCGGGAAGGTCCCCACAGAGGTACAACCCAGCCCTGCACTAGTTTTCAGCAGTTTAATTTTTCTCTCTTTGTTTTTGTTTTCTTTCATGTCCTAAAAGTTGACTACATGATGAATAAATGCAAAAAGATACCCCATTTAGTGCAGAGCCACGCTTTTGTGTAAGAACTGAGAAGAGCCACACATGTTGGGCACAAGTGTGCCCATGCCAAGGGAGCCCATTTTCAGATCCTCCTGTGTGTGTCATGCTCATTTTAAGGGCAAGGTGGAACAAGGTTCTATGGGGTTTCAGGCACTAGCTGGGAGGTGGACGTGCAGAACACCCTGATGACCCGGGGGAATCTCTGCCCTCCTGAAGCCCCATGTCCCCTCTGGTCTCAGGTACCAGTACGGACCCAGGCTGGGGCTCATGGCAGATGAGCACCCCTGAGTCGGCATCTGATGCCTAGGGCCACCTGTGTTTTCTAAAGGGAACCGCATGATTAGTGAGGCCTGAGGAAGATGTGTTAGCCACAGGGCTGCTCCTTCCTGCCCTACAAGAATGCCCAGGAGCGTGTGGCATTCACACACAGTAAGGAGAGTCACTGCTGACACACTATGTAGACTGCATCTCATCCAACCTTCATTTTTACTGCAAGACTCTCAATGGGAAGCACCATTGCTTCAGATACAACAACTGCTTCAGAGGAAAAGACAAGATTCTGCCAAAAGCCCCAAAACATCTGCAAGGACTGTAAGTGACCTTCCTGCATACATGGGTGTCAAGAGTCCCAAGGGCAGGCAGCCCCCTTGTGCCTCAGTGCCCCTTGTCCCAGCCAGTAGCACCCTGCCCACACAGCCCCTGGAGAACAAGCTGTCTTCCTATTCCAGCCAAGACATCTGTCTCTTTCATTAGCTGTCATGGACATAATGAAGCAATGTAACACAAATCATCTCCGCTCTTCAAATCCATAAAGTCCAGCACTGCAGGGCTCAATTCAGTGCCTCAAACTAAGAATCACCTGCACATCTGACCATGGAAACCCGCCTGCCTTTCCAGGTGGGGTCAGCACTACCCTGCAATTCAGACAAACAGCACAGTGAGCAGAGCTCTGGTGATGAGGCTCCAAGCCAACGCCATCTGGGGAAGCAGGAGGCTGGAAGGGAGCTGTTTTCCTGGTCGCTAGTTCTGGGTCTCATGCTCTGTCTGTAAAATGCATTGTGAGCCACACCTCTAGAAAACCAGACCTTGATTATATTACTGCTTCTCTGTAAACAGCCTGCTCTAGACAATGTCTCTTTTGCTATAAAATCAAATGTCAGCATCTTCAACGTGGATCACAAAACTATAATTGCCAACCCCATAAGTGATCTTCAGAAAAACAGCACCCATTAGGTCCCCTGGCACCAGCTGTCCACCAATTCAAGCACATGTATTACTTCATGAGCAGTAAGTCAAACCTACTATCCCTCAACTTTAAATGTGTCTGTCACAGGGTATCTCTCCCGAGTGTCTTGAAGCTAGTGGACAGGGGTCAGTGATGCATGCAGCAACACTGTCAGTGACTGATGGTGGCCATCAGATCAGGTGACACAGCCAGCAGGACTTGGGTGCCAGAGCCACCAGCTACAGACGAGATGACGCTTGGGATGTCTGAATCTTCTGCCTTGAAGCAGACATTCACAATGCACCGTTATCCTCGTGCAGCACAGTCCCAGTCCTCCTCAGGACCTGCACAGGATCAGCAGGCTGCACGAGTCAGCAGCCTCTTGATCAGGGTGGGCCAGATGGCCAGAGACTGACCCTGTCACCTAGGAGGGACCCAGTGTCCGGCCGCATCTCTGCACCGCAATGGTCTCCTCTGCAGCTAACTTCTAACACCTGAGATGCTCTGCTGCGGCAGAATGTGGTCATTACGGACAGGAGGCAGGAGGCACACCTGAAATGGAAGTATCAAGGAAACCCGCCGGGGAGCCAAGAGCTCAGACCTGGCCTGGCCGCATGCAAGACTCTACAGGCATGACAACGACGGAACCTCGGCCTGCTGGTGAGCATTGCTGGGGCTAGAAGAGAGCTGCTGAGCAGGGCAAGGAGGGCACTCACCGCTGCGCAGTGCAGGGCCCCTGCGAGGACGCTGCCTGCCTGCCTGCCTGCCCCGCCAGGCCACCTTGCCAGCCACACAAGGACCTGTGCACATCAAAGGCCACGCTCAGCAGGGAGACTTGCAAGGGGCATGCTTTGTTTTCCATAGTCCCTTTTTCCTTCTGGGATGACCATTTTGAAAAACTTCCTTTGGAAATGTCTGTATGGTGGTACAGGATGAGGTAGGCTGAGAGGGCTTAAGACTACACAATAAAATTAAAAATTTTATTGAGGTATACATATAAAATATAATATAATGTATTTTTTTGCAAAAATTGTATATATCTAAGTAAATTTTTAACCTTGGAATATGGTATTTTGAAATTAAAACTTCAACAAGGGTACATAACGTGGAAAATTGTTCAATTTCAAATTCTCTAGCTACCTTTTCATAAGATGGGTGAAGTTACAACAAATGTCCACGGGCTTCACAACTGGAACACGGTGAATCAGCGACATCAGAGTACACAACTGTCACGCCCTGTCTGGTGAGGTGCTGGCAATGGGACGGAAGTGTCCTCGTCCCTGAAGAACACACCCAGTTTATCACAAGCCGACCACCACGGAGGCTCAAGGCGGCCGTGCACAGGAACCCCACATTCAGATTAGCCCTTGGAAGTGAGTGGCGGCACACGGCACTGATGTCTTCAGTGTGTCCACCCTTCACAGTGTTTTTGATCTATGCACATTAATGATTGTGCCAATTCATTAAGAACTTTAACAGACAGAAGTAAAAGTGCACCTCCCTCAGCTGCCCTCAGCCCTCCTGACCACGGTCCTCCTCGCAGCGAACAGCCTGCCTGCTTCTGGCTGCACAGGACCAGGCTCTCCTCTCTGGAGGCCGCACGGCCCTTCATCATGAGCTGCAATCTGCAGTAACCCTGCAGCGCGCCAAGCCCTAACCTTCCTTTTTACACTCCCTTAGCCAAGCCAGGGCATTGCCATCTCTATGAAGAAAAGACATCATTGTACTTCACTAAGGGGGAAAGCCACAGATTAAAAATAAATTTGTAACAAAATAATCTTGACTCAGGAAAATTACCTAAAACACCAGCCGGCCCAGGAGGTACATGTGCAACACTCAGAGCTTCCTACCCTTCCCCTTCCCATGTGCACAGGGTCTTGAGAACAGACGGCAGGAACCGTGGTACTCTGTGTTATGTGGATTCCGAGAGCCAGCCTGACGTGAATTTCAGGAACACATAACTAGGTTGAAGTCGGTGTCTGGTACTACATTAGTTCTTGGTACTTGCAAATGTCAGAAGCACAGACAGTTATCAGTAACTTGTAACTATGGCAGGAGAGGTGGCTTCTGAATTAGCATGAACCTAAATCAAGGAAGAGCCTTCCTGAGCAATTAACATAGCTTTATTTTTTCTTCATTTTCAGTCATGACTGATGCTTCCTGTTGCTGGCTGTTGTGGGGGTACTGCCTACCAATCCTGGTGCCTCAGTGTAACATCACATCCCACAGCGCGGCTCTCTGTGACACACAGGAGCACTGACAGTGTTCAAACGGAGCGCTAGGCCCAGCCGCAGAGAGCAGTGAGCGATCAGCCAATCATCCCTCTTCTGCAGGTGGATGCAGGGCAGCTGTGGCCAGGCCAGCGTGCAGCTCAGTGGGGAGCCCTGGCCCTGCACCATGAGCCCCTGGGCTCAATCCAGGCAGCCAGGGGCTGGATCAGAACAAATGGGTCAGAAAGGTCAATCGCTGGGGAAATCAAAGTATCGCACACTGACCGTGACAGCACTGATGGTGTCTACGGGACTTTACAAGTCTCCACGCTTGCTACCTGAGCCACAGGAATGACAGCCCACGATCACACTTGAGCAAGCTTCTCCTAGCTTGGCCAGGGTATGGAAAGCTGTGACCAGCTGCAAGACTCAGGAGCGGTGGGACGAGGAGGCAGCAATGGCAACAGCTGGTGCATGTGAAACAGCCACGGGCTGTGAGGCGCTCTGCTTGCCTAGGGACTGGGGAGAAACGGAAGTGAGGGCAGGGAAGTGTGCTGGGGAATGAGGGGATACTCCGCATGGCTGGGGGGAGGCCCCAATCCAGGGAAGCAAGAAATGACCTCCTGGAGCCCCATCGTCCTTGCACTGTGCACAGATGACCCCAAAATCAGGAAGCTACAGTTCCAACACCAGAACAGGAACAAGGTGTCCAGCACGCCACTTTCTCCACACCTCCCTTCCACAACCGTTTCCAAAGTTGTTCTCTGCATGCAACACTGTGCATGACAGTGTACAAATAGCAGATTGCCTGTGACATCAGAGGGTGGCCAATTCACCCAGCACACTCATCACATATTTGGAGCTTGTCCACAGGCCAACCAGAGGTGAGTGGCTTCACACCTCACAGGACTCAGGGCCCAGTGTCCCACATGTGTGCCGTTTGGTGTGGATGGTACTTGAATCGTTCCTTGCAAGGACTGTGCCCAAGGACCACATGATGAGCGAGTCTGCAGTGCAGCCCGGCACTTCCGAGAGGTGTGATCGGAGATGTGCTGAACATTTAAAAATCTATTACAGTAAAAAGTGCACTGACATTGAAACATCTCAAAGTGCGCTCTCCGCCTGCAGACACATTGTCCCACTGTTCACCCCACTTTCAGAAGCAGTTCTGGATCCTCTTTCCTGAGTGTCTTTAGGTACATAGTCATAGACACTCTGATGTCCTGCACTGATGCAAAATGGTTCCCTTTCATGGTCACTTTGACTTTGGGAAAGAGCCAGGTTTCCCACAGGGCCACATCCTGTGACAATGGTGGATGAGGGTGCACAGCCATGTTTTAATAGGAACTGCTGTCACCAGAAGGGACGTGTGACACGAAATGTGTCTGCACAGAGGAAGAAAAGCTTACCCATTTCTCAGGTTGTATTCTAGGCATAATGCTTTTCCCTTCCTTCCTTCTTTCCTTCCTTCCTCCCTCCCTTCCTTCCCTTCTTCCATTTTTCCTTCCTTCCATCCTTCCTTCCTTCCTTCTTTCCTTCCTCTCTTCCTCCCTTCCCTCCCTTCCATCCCTTCTTCCTCCCTTCTACCCTTTCCTCCTTCCTTCCTTGCTTCTTTCCTTCCTCCCACCCTTTCTTCCCTCCCTCCCAGCACAACCAACAGCACCTTGATGTTGGATCTTGATTGACACTTTGTGTGTGCACAAATGAACTGAGTGATTTCCACTAAGAGCTCTAAACCTCAGTCTCAGGATCATAACAATAGATCCAAGTTTCACCTCCTGTGATGATGCCTCTTAGAACTTAAATACAAAGGAGTAGGGTTGAGCAGTTCCAGCAAAATGGACAAATTCCATTGCAATGTGTTGTTGTGATTCATGACTTATAGCACACTTTAGAACATAGCTTAGATGTAGCTCAGACAAATGCACTGAGCACCCTGCAACCTGTCGCCCGCTGCTGCCGAGGCTCCACGTGCTTGCCCCTCGCCGAGGCCCCTCCTTCCTGCTAGCACATACCACGTTCTCTCCTCACACCACCTCTCCCTTTCATCTACACACCTCCTTACACCGTGCTGCACACTTCGTTTCTCTGTGATGCATGACCATGTGCGAGTAAGCAGCAGGGAGAGGAAATACCCGGGACATCAATTTCTCACTGAAAGCGTGACTCTGGAGGAAGCCCAGAGGCTCTGCAGAGACCGGCACCTCTCCAGGGGAAATCGCAGAGCCCTCGGGTGTGGCCCGATGCCAAGGAGTGCAGAAGAGCACTGCCTCGGCAGAGTGGGGCACAGCTCGGCATCCGAGGTTCTGCTCACACACTCTATCACTTTTCTAATATTCTGCATTAAGTGTATCATTACATGGCACTATGTGCACTCACCGTTGTGCAACACAGCCGTCACCACTCTGTTTCTGAATCTTTTCTACCACTCCCAACAGAACTCGGTAACCATCAAGGAGCAAATCCCCGCCCGCCACTCCCGTAACCACTCAGCTGCTTTCTCTCCCCATGAACTCACCTATTCAGTTCTAAAGATTTTGATGGACTCTTTAAGGTTTTTAGGTGCAGAACTGTATCACTGGCAAACAAGGATAGTTTTGACTTTTCCTTTTCTATTCCTTTCTGTTCTGTTGGTTGGTTGCTCTGGCTAAAGTTTCCAGTACTGGACACTATTCCTGACTTTAAACAAAATGTTTTGGTTTTTTCCCCATTCAGAATGCCATTGGCTATGGGTTTGTCATACACAGTTCTTATTATATTGAAATGTTATCCCTCCATATCTAATTTATTCAGGTTTTTAATCAGGAAATGCTATATTTTATCTGAGGCATTGTTTTCCGTATCTATTTAAATGACCTGCGATTTTTATTCTAGTTTTTTATTTATATATATTTATAATGTATTACATTATTAATAATTATAAATATTATATATTTATAATGTATTACATTATTAATTTGCATATAATGAAGAATACTTGATGGCACTTGTCCTTCTCTTTGGAGAAGCTAAAACTAGCCCCTAGCAGGATTGGGCCACTTGAGGCTGGCTTCACCTCATTCTGTAGCCATTTTCCTTTTTCACCTCCAATGTTCTTCTGTTCTTGTCCCTTCCAAAACCTGTTTGACAGTGGACTTACCCTTTCACGTGAGTTAACCCTTTCAATAAAATGTCACCTATGGTTGGTGTATATAAATTGTAAGCCTTCTCAACAAGCAAGTGATGCCTCAGGGGACAGAAATGTGGGTTGTTTCCAGTGCTTCTGATATCATGGATTTTTGGAGAAAATAAAAAACAAATTTTGAGTTAGGAACAGCCCTAAGATAGAGT
Organism: Ctenomys sociabilis; assembly: GCA_004027165.1. Lineage (NCBI taxonomy): Eukaryota > Metazoa > Chordata > Mammalia > Rodentia > Ctenomyidae > Ctenomys > Ctenomys sociabilis. Next base: position 19,768 of record PVKA01035959.1, read on the forward strand.
GAGATGGGAAGCAGGGAATATGGTGGGGCAAAAATTTTAACAGCAATTGAGCTGAAGGCAGAGTAAGGATAGTTAATACTGGTACTGCTGGTCAGCACTGCTTCATGGTCCAGAACAAGCAGCTCATTTATGTAATCATCAGATTTCAACATTATTGTTAATAAAAAGAAAAATGAAAATTCTACAGCAGAATATCAAGTGGGTTTCTGCACACTGCTTTAATAAAACTGGTACCATATTTAAGTATCAGCAGATCCTTCATGCTAATGGAGTCAGATTTTTTTGTAATACTTTTTAATGCTATAAAATGTCTTAACAGCCAGCCACTAGCACGTTGCTGGAATCTCAATACTGTGGAAGGCTGAGGCAGGAGGATGCCAAGTTTGAGTCTCACCTAAGTAACTTAGTGAGACCCTGTCTTAAAATAAATAAAAAGGGGTGGGGATTATAGTTCAGTGGGAAGACCCTGACTTTGATCCCTAGTATTCACTCCAAAAAGTTCTAATGTACAATCATTTACTGCCAGGCTCATGTATTTTCAGAGCAGAACAATTTTACACAAATTCATCCTTATTGATATCTGATATGTAGCTTGTATCTTCTTCCTTTTAAATTTGTAGGCATTTAAGAGGTAACTTGTTCCCATCATAACTTAAAAGCCAGAATGTATACGTTCTAGAAGTTATTCTAAGAGGAATGTGTAGTATGGTGCCGTCTATCCTTACATGATGCTCCTATTTATACTCTTGCTTTTTACCTTAAAGAGCAATTTTTTTAAAACGCTTGAAAAACACTGTAGAGTGTAGTTTATTTTTAGACTGAAACTTGAAGTACGTGGTTAATTGGGTAGGGGAATATATCAACATTGACAAGTGGAAAGTTCTAGAAAACGAATAAATTTAGTGTCTTTCCTGAGAAATTCTAGCATTTTTTTTTTTTAGAATTGAGCAATTATTTAAATTTCTCAATGGCAGTTTAAGCAAAATCAAGGGTATGAATTAACAATGTTTGTACTCTATATGTGATACTGTGGAGTTTGTTTTTATATAGAAGAATGTCACTTATAGCCATACCCAATAAAATAAAAATTGATAAGGCAAAAAAAAAAAAAAAAATACTTGAATCCCTGGAATGAAACCAACTTGAACATAATACGTGATTTTTTTTAATGTTAAGTTCTATTTTTTTTCTTTATTTTGCATACTTTAATTTCAGAACAAAATAAACAAAAAATAAGATCACAATACACAACATCCAACTCTGCTTCAAATTACGGAGGGGATGGGGCTCAAGGCCCTTACTTCCAGCTTTCAACACAGGGCAGGAGAAATTGCTTACTAGACTCAGCAGAGGGAGAAGTGGGACAGGGCCACTCAGGCTGCTGGGGAGCTGCAGGGACACTATACAGAGGACACAGGTTTCGCACAGTGGGAGCTCCTAATCCACTTCTTCCATCCGGGATGCAGCCTCATCCCCTTCAAGGGGAGGGACCTCATCAGGAACAGCAGCACTGGGCTCCTCTGCAGTCACCTCATCTTCATCAGTGCCCAGGCCCAGCTTGATCATGCGGCAAATGCGGTTGGAGTGGGTCTGGGGGTCCTCCAGGGAGAAGCCAGAAGACAACAGCGCTGTCTCGAATAGCAGCACCACCAGATTCTTAACAGCCTTGTCATTCTTGTCAGCTTCGGCCTTCTGCCTGAGGGTCTCCACAATGGGGTGGTCAGGGTTGATCTCCAGGTATTTCTTGACCATCATGTAACCCATGGTAGAGTTGTCACGGAGGGCCTGGGCCTTCATGATCTGCTCCATGTTGGCTGTCCAGCCATAGGTGCTGGTCACAATGCAGCAGGGTGAAGACACCAGCCTGTTGGAGACTGTCACCTTCTCAACTTTCTTATCCAAGATTTCCTTCATGAGTTTGCACAGGTTCTCAAACTTGGCCTTGCTCTCCTCCATCTTTTTCTTCTCTTCCTCATCCTCAGGCAGCTCCAGGCCTTCCTTGGTCACAGAGACCAAGCTCTTCCCATCAAACTCCTTGAGTTGCTGCACACAGTACTCGTCGATGGGCTCAGTCATATACACCACCTCGAAGCCCCGTTTCCGCACACGCTCCACAAAGGCAGAGTTGGCCACCTGTTCCTTGCTCTCACCAGTGATGTAGTAGATGGACTTCTGCGTCTCCTTCATGCGAGACACATACTCAAACAGGGATGTCATCTCATCTCCAGATTGAGAGGTATGATAGCTCAGCAGTTCAGAAAGGCGTCGCCTATTAGTGGAGTCCTCATGGATTCCAAGCTTTAGATTTTTTGAGAATGCCTCATAGAATTTCTTGTAGTTCTCTTTGTCTTCTGCCAACTCAGAGAAGAGCTCAAGGCATTTCTTAACAATGTTTTTGCGGATAACTTTCAAGATCTTGCTCTGCTGGAGCATTTCTCGAGAGATG
>PVKA01035960.1:5000-22207 GCA_004027165.1 Ctenomys sociabilis
CTTTCACAAGGTCCTACTTGTTAAATGTGCTTTTTCCCAAAAGCGACGTGGTGGGCATAAAGCTTTAATGAATGGGCCATTAGAGAATATTCAGTGCCAAGATATAGTTGACCTGTGGGCTATTAACCTTTTCTTTCATCATTTCAGTGAAGAAGAAAGGTAAAAATGCGTCTGTTCCTTCTCTCAAGCTTAGCTAAATAACTTAATTGTAGTTTTTCTATAAAAGAAAAATTGTACATCTGATATCTATGCAATTCATTGGAATGATGAGACATTTTTTGCATTTTAGCTGATTGTCATGTAGGAATGATAGGATGGTGAGAATTCCTGGGGAACAGTTGGTCTTCAAGTAAACTAAAATTCTAGATTGTTAAAATGTGATTATCAGGTTTAAAAAATGTTTTCACTTTCAGATTGTGAGCCATGCCTTTAGTGAAGAGGAACATTGAGCCCCGGCACTTGTGCCGGGGTGCTCTGCCTGAAGGAGTCACCAGTGAACTTGAGTGTGTGACCAACAGTACTCTCTCTGCAATCATTCGCCAGCTGAGCAGTCTCAGTAAGTCATCTTTTGTTTCTGGTTAGTGATGATACTTTAACTTCATTTTACCAAATGGATTTCAACAATTGTATGATTTCAGCTTAATGGAAACAACTCTTCTTCTGTATTTCCCAGGCTATATCTAACTTCTGCAACATACTGGGTTTGTGATGCTTAGTGAAGATGTAGTGGTAATTAGGAAAGCAGTAATTATTAGAGTCTTAGTTACTCTTCTCTCATTGTTGGGACAAATACCCAGCACTCAAAATGAAGAAAGGAAAGGTTTATTTAGCTCACAGTTACTGTGGGTTTCAGTCCATACTCGGCTGGCTCCAAGTCAGGATGACACATGACAGACAGCAGCAGTTCATGGTGGCAAGCAAAAACAATGCAACAAAGAGCAATAGCTAAAGAAAGTCTGTCTCTCTGTCCTTATATTACATTCAGGCTCTCTGCCCCAGACTGGGGAAAGTACTCACACCCATAATCCCAGCAGTACTAAAACCCATATCCCAGCCTTGGATCACACATAATCCCAGTAGATCATGAGTTAATCACAAACACTAGAAGTCCCCACCCCATGACTACATAAGGCTTTGGGGGAACAACTAGACACAAACCATAACAATTAGATAAGACCATATATATAAATTTAAAGTAGTGCTAATTTTTTGAAGCTTTCAAGCTGAAAACTGATATAAAAAATATTTTTTTTGTCAGTTGTTCAATTTGAACAGTACAAATTATTTTCTTACACAAGTAATAGATTGAAAAGTAGATAAACCTGTAATATGTCTGGTACATAATAGTTGCTCAGTAACTATTTGTTGATTGGCAAATAGGTAATAGAAAAGGATTTCCTGATTTTAATCAACCAGAAGTTAAAATGCGGATACTAGTTTCTATATTTAAGTCAACAAATGTTCATTATCATGATTGTCCACTTGACTAGTTTAAGGGACCTCCTGGAGAATGATTGGATCTTGGAGTGCTACTGTTATTACCACTGATACTTGTAGTCATGCAGGCTGTTTGGAGATAGTAGGGCCTAGGGGGTGCTTCTGAGGAGTGTGTCTTTCTCTGTGCTCTGTTTTGGGCTCCTGTGATATGAGCAGCTTTGCTCTAACTCACTCTTTGGCCACCACATGCCTGCCCTGGAACCCGCCAGTCATGGACTGAAACCTCTGAAGCTGGGAGCCAAATGAACCTTGTTCACCTTTATCCTGTATGCACCAGGCATTTTGTTCCAGCAAGCCAACTGATGCAGAAAATTGGTACCAAAAGCTGCTCATTGCTCTGACTGTACCTGACCATGTGGTTGAGTAGCTTTTAGAACTAATGGTTTTGTGGGAGAATTTGGGAGAAATTTAGAGAATCAAGCTGGAGAAATCCTAGAATGCCGTAAGCAGAGTTTGAGGGCTCAGGGTGTTGATAGGAATGTGACAGTAAGTGCCAGGCTCGTGGGTTTCAGTTGGGACTGGAGATTCTGAATAAAGGCCATGTGTGTTACATTCCAGAGAAACATTTTGTCTGTGCTTTGCTTGTATCTAAAGACTGTGTGAGGCTGAATTTAAAGTGGCAGATTAATTGATGTGGCAGAGGAAATGTCAAGTCATTTAAATGTTTAGATCGCTTGCAAGGCTTCTGCTAGCCATATTTATACTGAGAATCAGCAGCAAAGAATGGAGCAAGAAGATTTGAAATACATATTAGCCCAAAAAGAAATGTGTAAAGTTGGGACCAATGGAGGTGAAATTGGTGAACAGATTAGTACTGTTAAAAAGAAACTGGAAACTTTTTTTATCAGGACAGAAAAGCAGAGGCTGTGTGGAGCTCTTGAGAACCAGCAAAACTCCACTGATTGGGAGCACAAGGGTGTAAATTTGAGAAGAGGCATGGCTTACGTCCTCTACCATTCGACATTTGTGTCACTGTGCTCAGCTGTTCAGGCACTATAGCCACAGTCCACTGGTTACTGCTCACACTGGTGGCTGACCTTGGCATTGGCCACATGGTGCTGCTGTTTTTGACATACAGAATACAAGAGCTATGGCATGATGGAACCTTCAACCCATGTTTAGAAGGACGCCTGGGAGGCCATATGCCTCTAAGGGAGATGTGTAGAGCTGCAGGAATAAAAGCAAAGGCATAGTGGAGACACCAGAAAGTCAGAGAGAGGGGGACTGCTAGAATGTCTTTATAGAAAGTAGTAGGTGCTGAGTGGAGCCAGCCTGTAAGAGAGAAGATATGTGGGTTTCACCCAGGGAGACCATAAGAGCAGGGCCACCCAAGCCCTCTAGAACTCACATTTCACCACTGTGTGCCCTCCATGCCACACATGGAACTATAAAATTTGGTGTTTGTCCTTTCTGGGTTTTGGTCTTTTGGAATTATGACCATGTTAATGTATTTATTTGGAGATTAAATTTGGTTTAAAATGTGACTAGGTGACAAGTTGACAAAGGTTCAACTTGTGCCAGTTAATCTTATTTGTTGATTTGAGTGCTTTAAGAGATTTCTGAACAGATGACTCAATCATGAGGGTGCTAGTGATTTTCATAGTGAATGTGCAGTGAAGAGGTAAGGCCCCCTTGCAGGAGGTGGGTCACCGGGCAGCCCTTGGATGGGTGTCTCTCTGGCACACCTCCGTTGTGCTCCTTTTTGACCTCAATAAGGTATACACCAAGTTCACCATGGCCTGATGCCTCTGAAATATTCATGCCCCTTCTTCCTTTAAGTTGTGTATGTCAGACATTTTGTCCCAACAGTAAGAAAGCTGACCAGTACAACAGAAAAACTAATTATTACGTATACTATCTGTTTGTATGCTTATATTGATGGCAGATACAAACATAAGACTGTTATTCCGATTTTAAATATTAGTATTAAATACCCAAGTATTCTATTTTTCAGACTCAAATGCACATGCAGATGCTCTATCCTTCCAAGCTGTGTGAAGTTGCACTATTTTTGCCCAACTTTTAACATTTACCAGCATGTCGTGATCTTATTTTCTCACTTTTTCCCACTCCTTTCTGTTTAATTTAGGTGGCATTTCTGGTGACAGGTTTTCACAGTTAAATATTTCAGAAACTCTTAATAACTAGAAAATCTTCCATGAAATCACACATTCCAGTAGCCTCAAGCATAGGAAGATTGTTGCATGTTATTAATTTATTTTATGAGATCTGTAACCGGCTAAGAAGAAAGCAACTTAAAAATTACTTAAAATATATTTTAAAACATTGCTTCTGGAATCTAGGCAAATTATAACTGATTCTTGATAGTAGTTATTAATAAAATATTTAAATTCATTCAATTACAAGAAATTATTAAGTATTCAAGGGTAAAAATGTTTGTATTTTTATACTTTTGAAAGAATGCTTTAGTCTCTTTGTTTTGTGACTGGAATATCTTTGGCACAAAGAATAAGTGATGAAAATCAACATAAAACTCTTAAAATTTTAATCAGTCTATATCTCACATTGTAATTAATGTTCAGCATGAAGTTGTATTTGTGTTTATGATGGTTGCTTGGTCATGATCTCTTGTGAGTGAACTTGCCTGCCAAGTATACTTTGCTGCATATGGCCCTTGAAGCAAGCAGAATAATAGCTTCTCTAGATGTGTCTATGCCCTTGTCCTGGGAACCTATAGATCTGTTATGGTACTTGCCAGGGGAAAGTGTGCTAAGCATTTGACTTTTAAGAGGAAATTACCCTGGATTATCTAGTTGGGCCCAGTGTAGTCACAGGAGCCCTTTACATATGGAAGAGCTTCGGAGGTAGAAGAACTGGTGTGAGAATGTGTTCTATGACAAAGACAGCAAGCCATTGCTGGCTTTGAAGATGGAGAAAGGGGACTATAGTTGAGGACATTACATAGAGCCTGGAGAAAACAAGAAAATGGACATATAGTCCCACCCCTTGCAGTCTAAAATATAGCTGTGCCAGTCTAGCATGAGTGATGTTGGGTACCACATAATCATCTGTAGCCCATAATATTGGGCCAGCACAGGGCATCTGCCTAAAGGATGCTCATTCCCTACTTGGGCTCCCTCAGCTGCTTTCAAACCCACCTTTGTATCAGAATCACTTGAGGAGCATTCAAATAAGATGCTGGAACCCTCCTCAGAGATGGTGATTGGAGAGTGCATGAGAGGCGTCACCCATGAAATGAGATATCTGTGCACCAAGAGTGAACAAACAATCTGGTCATTCAAATCTTTTCAGCCATTCAAACTAAAGATCACAATGAATCTGCCAGTTTGTTAGGGAACTTAATGTTGAGATGTTATCATTCGTTGAAGAAGCCATGAATACCACTCATAAGCCAAAGTTGGGAAGGGGATAGAATGTAAGAGAATGCAGAAGACATCAGTGGTGAGGAAAGGAAAAAGGAAGGATGCGCAGAGAAAACTGCATAAGAAAGAGACCATGAGGCCTGTAAGTTGGAGATAGCAGCTGGTCCCTAGATCTGCCCACTAGCATTACTCTTTTAGGGTATAGTATGTACAGTGAATCTTTCCTTTCTTTGGATTCCTTTCTTGTATCTTGGTCTTGTAAATCTAACAATACAAAGAATCCAGTGATATATATGAGAGAGATATAATTTCTGGAAAACTAAGAAACCTACTGCAATGGATGGAATGTCTTTGTATCTGTCAAATCTGTATGATGAAATCCTAATCCCCAGGATGATCCTGTTTAGGATCCCATTTAGGCCTTTGGGAGGTGATATGTCATGAAGGTAGAGTCCTCATTAATGCCCTCAATTAAAAGACCTGTGAGGAAGTACTAGCCCCTTCCATGTGGGAATGCAGCACTGGATACCATCTTGGGGCAGAGAGAATAACTCTCCCCATATGCCAAGTCTGCCACTATCCTGATCATGGACCTCTCAACATCTAGGACAATAAACAGTGTGTGGTGTTCTGTTACAGTAGCCTGAACTAAGGCTGAGTTATTAATTGCTGATAGAATAGAAAATTAGATTTCCACTTTATTACTGTTTCATTCAGTCCCCCCCAGATCAAATTGAAAGCAAAGAAAATTAAGTTGGTCCTTACTTAGAAGTTGAACACATTTTAAATTTGCTTGTAATTAATAATAGTACAGTTATAAAATAGGGGATAGGTATGGAGGTATCATGACCTAGTACAAGATGACACTAGCACATGATAAATGTTATCTTCATAGGTGACTTTTTAGATTTGTGGATTTCCTACTAGATATTAATAATTACAGGAGATGAAAATTATAGGCAATATTACTGTGGTCTAAATTTGTTGGGAAGGATAATAGAATTTAAAACCACATTTTTAATTTTAAATTTCATACTCATTTAGGTATTGGGAATGCAAGAATCTGTCATATTGTAAGTCTTCTTTTGCTGAGTAGTAATGCCTGTGATAAAGTCAGACAGAATGTCACTTCTGTTCATAGGATACCTGATTATTATCCTGTCAGTCTAGATAAGTTGGCCCATCTACTCTGCTCCATTTCCCTGCCTACCCTCCCATGTGCCTAGGACTTTACTTCCACAGGGTAGGCTTATTTTCAAGTATGAATTAGAATATGTGATGTAGTTATCTGGAATTTCTGCAGGTGATACAGAGAGGTTGAGACTTCGTCTACATGTGCCATCTTGGTAGAGAAAGGACTTCTTAATGGGTGCTTAAAGATTTGTCTTGATGCTAGATTGGTTATACCTGTCTGAGAGTAGAGTCTTGCCCTAGACACTGAATGTGGTGACCCAGGGTAACATATTCTGGTAGCTGTAGGAAAGGTAAAACAGACCAGAATGTCAGAAGGAATTTTCTACACTTTTCTAGTAAGGCCATCTAATATTTGAGGCTCATTCATGAGGTCTTTTTAAAAAAAATATTTGGTTGTTGCAGGGTCTCACTACACAGCACAGACTCATGGTGATTCTCGTGCTTTCAGCCTCCCCAGCACTGGGATTACAGGTGTATGCCACTAAGCTCAGACTCTTAGTGGAGCTTCTGTGGCATGTGGTACCAGGAATCCAACTGTGGTCTCTGTGCTTGCCTAAGCTTGCTCAAGCAGGTGCTTTAGTCTGCTGAACTATCTTGCTGGCTCATGAGGTCATTCTGCTTCTCATCATATTTATGAGGACAATTTAAAAGTCATAAGTATTTAAATGAGTTTTCCAAAGCAAGCAAAGAATGTGATCTTGGATACAAATGTCCCTATAACTATGTACCTTTTGAGAACTCTGTGGGTTCTTATCTTTTGCCAAGCCCTTGCTACACTCAAATCAGTCAGACACAAGATGTCAAGGGCCAGTGATTTTGCCAGTATTAGGTCTTTAGGGAGTTTAAATCTCTTCATCAAAAATACATAGATTATTGGGGTGCAGTGGAGAAACAGTTGTAGACATGAAGGAGGAAATTTGCTAACTTGAGCAGGTTACAGGTATTTCTTTATATAATCAAATAAAAATAAGTCTTTGTATATTTTCCGGTTTGAAAGCATTACCAATTTCTGATGAGAATGGTGGTGGGTAGGAAGCCAACTGTTGAAACACTTTTAGTTAATAGTGTGTCACTTGGTTTATGACTAGTAGATAATGATTTTTTTCTTCATATGACAGTTTTGTGCCTCAATTAACATTAAATTGGGATTGCCTTTGTGTCATTTTCCTTGACTAATAATCTGTGTGCTCTTGTTCCTGTCAGCTGTTTGCTCAATTAAAGTTACAGTTTCTTGCAGTCAAACTCTTAGAGATTTTAATGCTGTTGTAATACAGTTTACTTAAAAAGGAGACGGGAACATAGGACATTTGTACCATTAATTTCCACATTTGGCATAATTATATAAATCACAAAAGAAGGTTGGTTTTTTTCTTAAAGATTAAAATGACACAAGTTCTTTTTAACACTTCATAGTGTGGCTTTTACTACTTGTCTTTTTCTTGGGACAACAGTTGTCTTCCTCCTTCTCTAAACAGATGTCCCAGGATATCACAAAGAAAATAGTTAAGTGGTTTAGTGTACCCCTCTGTACAAAGCTTTAGGTCATAATTATTGGTACTAATAAAATGATATATAAAATTTAATACAATATATGTGTAAAATTCGGTTAGTCAGAAAAGATTATCAAAAATGTTATATATGTATATATAAAAATATATGCGTATACCTTATAGTACTATAAAATAGTATCTCATTGTATAAATGAGCCTTTGTAGCCTATATTCATTATATAGTAATTTTTGTTGAATCTTCTGATACATTTTTAAGCTGGAGATTATTATATTGATACAGCATAACTACCAAATTATTATTTTTACTTTTGGACAGATAAGTTATTTCTTTTTGATAGAGACACTTACAGATTCATGCACAAAGTCATTACATAGATGATTGATACTTCTGGAAACTGAAGATTTCTTATGTCTTAAGAATTATCACACTTCCTCATAATGAATAAAGATAGTCCCTACAAGTGAACCCAAATTCTGACTCCATTATCTTTATTTATTTATTTTTCCTTTTTCTTTCCTTTTTTAAAAAAAAAATGTATTTGTTACAGCTTTGACTCAAAGTGATTCTCCTGTGTTCAGCCTTTGCAGTGCCAGGATTATAGGCATGTGCCACCAGGCCCAGATTTGGGTGCCAGCTAAGTGTGCTCCAGGGTGGTGCCAGCACAGCATGTGGGCCTGGGGATTGAACCCTGGTCCCTGAACTTGCCAAAGCAGGCACTTAGGCTGCTGAGCTCTGGCCCTTCCATTATCTTTAAACGCATGGTGTATTTTTTTTTAAAGGTATTTTTTCGTTAATTTCCACATTTGGCAAATTATGTAAATCACAAAAGAAGGTTGTTTTTTTTTAACAATTAAAAGAATGATTTTTTTTTCGTGGAACTGGGGGTTGAACTCAGGTCCTTGCACTTGCCAGGGAAGCACTTATTCTACTGAACCATCTCCCTGGCCCCTAGAATAATGATTTTTAACGTCAAAATACGTATTTTACTTCCTATTAAACCAAACAGAAGTTTGAGCGAGCCTGGGGAATTTAGCTACCTAGCAAACCATGACTCACAATAAAAAAGGGGCAGGGGATATAGGCCTCAGGTTCAATCCCCAGCAGCCCTGAAGGAGTGAGAGGAGAGGAGGTAGGGAGGAAACAAATAAATAATAACACTTTTTATACAAAATCTGAAAGAAAAAGTTGGTCACGCATACTACTGTAGTGTAAAGGAGTAAAGTGTACCCAAAAAGTAAATGTGGGAATAAATATAAAACATTAAAGTTATATCTGTTATTTGTATATCTGTTTACTCTATAAAATTTATTGTGGAGAGATAACTGTTATGGCTGGTGTTTAGATGTCCTCCCAAAGCCTCAAGAGGTCAGAAATGGTGCTTTTTCAGAGGTGGTTGGATCTAGTGTGTAATGCTGGGGTTGATTTTACAATGCTTAGGATCAAGGGCACTGGGATTAAGGGTGTGAGTGCTACCTGCTGAGTAGCCTGAATAAGATAAAAGCAACAGAAAGATGCTGTTAAGGTCCCCTGCTTTGCTTACTTTTTCTGTCTTCTGCTTGCCATGAACTGGTTCTGTTCTGTGATCCCCTCTGATGAGCCACCCTGCCTTCAAGCTTGCCAGTTACGAACTACAACCTGTACAACCTCTGAGCTAAGTACACTTGTCCTTCTTTAACTCTAGGCATTGGGTAGTTTGTTGTAGAATTGAGAAAAATAACTAAAACAAATAACCTATGTGACAGCAAGAGCTCTGAACACACAAGGAGATAAATGGAGTTACACTAATTAATTTTACACTGTTTTAAAAAATACTGTTTGGAAGTAGATTTTGATAAGTATGCATGTGATATTAGTAACCATTAACACCACCACATAGAAGACATAAAATGAAATCTTAAAGTAACTTTGGATTATCCCAAAAGAAGGCCAGAAAGGAGGAACAGGGAATAGAAAAGAGAAATGGAAAAAAAAAAAAAAAAAAACAGGTGATAAAATTACACCCAGCCATTATCAGTAGTTTCTGTTTTTTTTCTGTACCACATGTGGTGCTCTTTTTAAATTAAAAATTATTTTATTGGTACATTTTAGATATATGCAATGATAATATTTATCATAGGGAATTCATACCTGTACATGGTATAACTCACTTTTTTGGCAGAACCGGGGATTGAACTCAGGACCTTGCACTTTCCAGGGAAGTGCTTATTCTACTGAGCCATCTCCCCAGCCCCCTAGATTACTTTTTTCTATGTGCTTTTTTTTTCTATTGCTCTCTGTTCCCTTCAACACCTTTGCCCCTCCTTCTTTATAAAAGCTTTGTTTCCATTCTTCCTTCTCTTCTTTTTTATTGTCCCTTCTTTCCTTTTCCCTGCCCCTCCCTTGTTCCCCTTCTCATTCAAACATTTTCTGCCTACTTGCAATATCTGTTACACATTTTGGCCCTTACTTAAATTTTTGGTTTATCACACCAAAGAAACAACATGGTATTTAAAGAAGTGTGTCCAATTTATTTCACTTAAGAATGATTTCAGGGTGGTTCCATTTAGTTAGAAATTTCTCAAGCTTATACTTACTAATGGTAGAGTACTATGCCATAGTATAAAAGAAAACACTATATCTTCTTTATCTATTCATCAATTGATGGTATTTAGGCTGTTTCAAAAATTTGACTGTTAATTGCGCCACTATAAACATAAGCATGCATATATCAGTACAGTGTGATGCTGTTAACTCTTTCATCAAGATAGTATAAAGGGTAATAGCTGAGTCAAATGGAACCTTTAGAATTAGTTTTCTGAGGAATGCACACTGATTTACACTGTGTTTGCCCAAGTGTGTGCTCCCATCAGCAGTGGAAAAAGTTTTTTTCCTCATAGTCCTGTCAGCACTTGTCTGTTTTTCTTTTTTCCACTAGCTTTTGTTGTTGGTTGATTTCCTGATGATAGCTATTTGTTCTGGAGTGAGATGTGGAATCTCAGCATCATTTTACTTTGCATCTCTCAAATGATCAGTGATCTTGAACAATTCATTCATATACTTATTTGCCATTTCTACTTCCTAATCTGACTATTCATTTCAATCCTGATTTTTGGGTTGGGTCTTTAAATTTGGGGCTCTGGGTTAATTTTGAGTTCTTTATTCTAGATATTCTTTGAGGAACAGCTGGCAAAAGTTTTTCCCACCCAGTGGGTTGTCTTCACTTTGTTGGTGGTTTGTCTTCTGTACAAAAGCATTGTAATGAGGTTCTAATTGTAGATTCTTTGTGATAGTTCCTGTGTTTGGAATTTTGTTTATAAAGTTTTTGCCTATACCAATGTCTTCAAGAATTCATTCTATTCCAACTTCCAGCAAATTTAGTGTTTCTGTTTTAATATTTAGATCTTTGATCCATTTGGATATTAGTTTAGTGCATGGTGAAAGATGTGGGTCTAGTTTTAATGTTGAGCATGTGGAAAGCCAGTTTTTCCAGCACCATTTATTAAAGAAACTATCTTTCTTCCAGGGCACTTGTTGGGCTCCTTTGTGAAAGATGAAGGGGCTGAGTGTGTTTGGAGGTGTGTCTACATCTTCTAATCTGTTTCATTGATCCTTGGTTCTGTTTATTTGTCCGTTCCAGGCTGTTTTTATCACAGCTTTGTAGCTTTGTAGTATAATTTCAAGTCAGTGATCGTAATACCCCCTTGCCTTGCCTTTGTTGCCCAGAATTGCTTTTGCTATTCTAGGTCTTCTCTGACTTAAAATTAATTTTTGGATTGTTTTGTCTAATTCTGTGAGATACACGATTGCTATTTTTATCCTGATTGTCTTAAATCTATATAACAATTTTGGGACTATGGCTGTTTTCACTATGTTTATTCTTCCTATCCAGTAATAAGGGATAGCTGTGAATTTTCTGATATTCTCTTCAATGCTCTTTCTTAGAGTACTATGGTCTTCAATATGAAGGTCTTTTACTTCATTTACTAGATTGATTTCGAAGTATTTCTTTTTTTAATGCTGAAATGTGTTGTTTCCCTCTCTCTTTGTATAAAGGAATGCTATTGATTTTTGAGTTTTTCAGCTATGTGCCTGAATTTGGTTATTAAATCTAGAAGTCTTTTGTGGAGTGCTTTGGGTTTTCTATGTAAACTATCATGTCATCTACTAATAGTGATAATTTAACTTCTTATTTCTTTCTCTTATCTAATTCCCTGGCTAATCTTTCCAGAACTATATTGAATAAGAGTGATAACAGTGGGGGTCCTTGCCTTGCTTCTTATTTTAGATTGAAAGTTTTGAATTTAGTATGATGTTGGTTTGTCATAGATATCGTTTAACAAATTGAGATGAAGACCTTCTGTTTCAGTGTTTCACAGGATTTTTATCCTGAATGGTATTGGACTTTGTCAAGACTTTCTGCATCTATTGAGATAATGATATGATTTTTGTCTTTGTTCTTTTAATGTGGTATATAACACTTATTCATTTGTGTATGGTTAATCATCCTCTCATCCATGAAATGAATCCCACTGGTTATGATATGTAATCTCTTTGATTATTTGCTACATTCTGTTTGCCAGTATCTTACTAATAATTTTTGCATCTATGTCCATTAAGAAGATTGGCTTATGTTCATTAGGGAGATTGGCCAGTGGTTCCTTTATTCAGTTGGATCCTATTATGGTTTTGGTATTGAGGTGATACTTGCTTCTAGGAATAAATTTGGGAGTATTGTATCCCTTTCGGTTTCATGAAAAGGATCAAGATATAGGGACATTAAGTTTTCTATAAATTTCTTCAGTTTCATTGATTGTCATTCATTTATTTAGAATTTTTAAATCTACTTTATTCAGTTTTAGTAATACGTAGAACTGGGAATCTGTCTATTTCTTCTGTGTGTTCAGTATAAGTTCTGGAAATAAGTATTCATTTCTGAATTTTTTGTGGGATTTGTGATGATTATACCCTTTTCCCTCCTAATTAATTGCATGAGTTTGAATCTTTCATTTCCTTTTTTGAAAATGAAACCTTTGGGTAGGCCAAGGATTTGTCAGTTTTAATCTTTCAGAGAACCAACCTGTTTTATTAATTCCTTGTATTGCTTATTTAATCTGTCATTGTGGTAATTTCTGCTTTGTTCATTGAAATTTCCTGCCAAATAGGATAGTTGCACTTGATTGTTCTTTTTCTCTAAGCTTGAAGTTCAACATTAAGTTATTTATTTGAGTGCACTCTGTTTTTCTGATATGAGAATGCACCACTATAAATTTCTCTTGTAGAACTACTTTCATTGTGTTCTATTAGTTCTAGTATATTGTATTAGCATTATTGTTTAATTGTAGGAACGCTCTGATTTCTTCTTTAATTTCATCATGACCCAATGCTTATTCCAGAGTGGGCTTAACAAGTTCTTGTTGGATTTTTTTTATTTTTATCTTTATTTTTATTATTTTTCCCAATTTCATTGCACTATGGCCTGGTAATATAGTTGGGATAATTTCGGTTCCTTTGTATTTATTTAAGCATGTTTTATGAGCTAGTGTGTGGTCTTCTTTGGAGAATATCCCATACAGTTGAGAGGTACGATGTTATGATGTGAAGCACTCTGTGAACCTCTTTTAAGTCCATATGTTCCAAAGTTTGGTTTAGTTCTAATATTGTTTTATTCATTTATTTATTTATTTTGACTAGTTGAATTGTTTGTGAAAGTGGGTTTTGAGATCCTCCATTATAACTATTAATGCTTATTTGGTTTTTCATGTGCTTTACATACTTGTTTTATATAGTTAGTTATATAAGAGTATATATATACTCTTTTTGACTTAAATGTGTTGGGTTTTTTATTATTTTTATGTAGCATTGTTGCTTCTTGCTTCTTGATCCATTCTACCATTCATTTCTTTTCTTTTGAATGGTGATTTGAGACAATCAACATTGATGGTTATACCTGGTATGTATTGACTTATTGTCATACTGCTTTCTTGTTTTAGGTCACCCCTCATTTATTTGCTCATTTGTTTACTAGCCTGTGTCTAGTAGATTCATTCTGTTGGGGATTATGAAGTTGTAATTCTTGTTATCTCTCTCTCTCTCTAAAATGTCCTTTCACAACACAGAGTACTAGTTTTGTGGTCATACACTTGGTGAGATGTTCTTTATCATGCAAGTGTCTTTATTTCATCAATTTTGAAAGATTGTCTTGCGAGGTTCATCAGTTGGGTTGAAGGATGTTTTCTTTTATGGGCTGAAATATTTCACTCCAAGCTCTCCTTGACTTGAAGCTTGTGTTGAGAAATCAGCTGTGATTCCCAAGGGCTTTCCTTTATAGGTGATTTGTTTCTTTACTCTTAACAGCTTTTAACATTCTGTTCTTGTATTGAATTTCTGAAGCCTTGACTTATGTGGTTTGGTGTAGAATTATTTCTCTTTTATTTTTGTTTTCCTAGTTGGAGTTCTAAATGCCTCATAGAGATGTATGTCAAATTCTTTATCCTTGCTTAGGAAGTTGTCTGCCTTGACTTCTATGAACGGGTTTTTTAAAATGTCATTTGTACTATCTCCTGCTTTTTTATTGAGTCCAGTCAATCTTTTGTTATTCTTCATTGTTATTCTTCATTGTCTAGGAGTTATTAGTTTGATTTCTCTGATCCCTTTCTTTTTTTAAGAAATCTTTCTTTTCATGATTGCTAATCACCATGCTATCTTCTATATCTGATACTCTGTTCTCACATTGGCTCGTTCTGGAGTGTATACTTTCTGTGGAATTTTTGATCTCGTGGGTATCTCTTTGAATCTTTTTCATGTTTTCTATTTGTTTCCTATGTTAGGATTCTTGGTTTTTAGTCTTAAGTCCTCTAATTTTTTCTTTTTATCTGTGTCTGCTCTAGAGTCACTAAACATATCATTTCCTTCTGGTCACCATCCCTGTAGTTACCTGAGAAATTATTTCTGATTTGATGTTTTCTAGGGACTTAGTCATCTTCTTTGTTCCTTCTACTGTTACCACTGCAGAAAGTCCAGGTGGGTGGCTTTTAAAGTGTTTGGCCAGGAAGGTAGCACAGCAGCATAAGCATCTGCCTAGCAAGTATAAGGGCCTGAGTTCAATCCCCAGTTCCACCAAAAGAAGAAAAAAGAAAAAAAGAAAAGAAAGATACTGTTCCATCTCATTGCTTGCTAAGTTTGCCCTTCATGAACTAGAAATCTGAGTGTCTTAAGTGTCTTCTCAATTTCTGTTTTTTTTTCTTCCAAGTTTAATTCCTAGGTTAATGCTTTTAAATTGCTTATGCCTAGTAGTGGTATTGCTAGTATGTGGAATCCTTAGCAAATGACTACTCAGAATTGCCTTCCAGGTTTAGCTAGATTTTGGATTTTGAGTCTATTGCAAAATCCTACTTCTTATATTTATGGGTAATGATAACTTGCTGCCTGCTTGGGCAGTCCTGAGTTCTTTTACTTTGGCCTATAATATTTATGACCATTCAGCCATCTCAGTCTTGGAATACCAGGAAGAAAAACTCATTGGAACAGTTAAGTCACATTGGCTAAAGTAGTACAAAGAGCAATAACAATATTATCAAGCATGGCCTAGAAAATGGCTAACTGTGGTAATTATTAATTTACCACTTTTAACTGTATGAACTAGTTTTGTGGTCATGAAACAAATCTAAAATGAACCAGAAAATTGTATACAATAAATAACTCCTCATATGGTGATTTTATCCACAGAAAAAAAAACTTGAAAGTGGTTAAGGGGAAATAGAGAAATAGAAGATAAAGAAGAGATTAGAAGCAAAGCTGGAAAACAAAAAAAGATCATGCACACTTTGGGAAATTGATGAAGAAGACAGAAAGGAAAGAGAGAAGGAAAAAATAAAAACAAGAACAGAACAAGAACAACAAAAACTAGAAACTATTCACAATCAAATAAAAAAAAAAAAAAACAGGGCTGGGGAGATGGCTCAGTGGAATAAGTGCTTCCCTAGCAAGCACAAGGGCCTGAGTTCAACCCCTGGTTCTGCCAAAAAAGATAAAAGAAAAACAATCAAGAAAAAAATAGGAAAAGGAATAAGAAAATTTAAAAAATGTTCACTTTAAGGTGAACTGAATACCACTCAGTTTCTGCCACTCTCTGATCTCTGTTTTATTTTCTTTTTATAGTGCTAGTTAGGACCTGAATGTCATCTGCTGCCTTAATTTTGTCTCCCCCAGCTATCACATGCCTAGGCTGTGTTTACTGCTGTCTGCCTTCAAGCTACTGCAAAAGTGCCTCATGCTCAGAGCATGCTCACTGAGTGCTTGCTGAGTAGCAATGCTTAGAATATTGTAAAGCAGTACTGAAAATAACTGTGAGTAACTATGACTGACATTTTGCTCTTTGAGTTTTCCACATTTCCTACCATGAATATGCACAGGGTTACCTTAGTTCACAAATACTTTGTAAGATTTGGTTTACAAACAGAAGTATTTGATAAAATTTGTTTTTGCCTACAAACTCTAAATAGAGTGGTAAGCATGATCATGGCCATCTTTTCTAAAACTGTAGAACAGTTTCAGTTCATGAAATATTATTTCATATATTACTTTTTTAGTCATATTGTTAATATTAGATGTCTTTGATTAAACTGTGGGCCATTTTTCCTATTGTTTGTCATTCTGTATTTTTCAGTGTTTTTTTATTAATTGCATGTATTGCTGTCATTGTAGAGAAAATAAAAATTTAAAAGAAGGAAAAACATTCCAATAATTATAATATTTTGTTTTATAGAGTTCAGTAACAATTCCCTATAATTACAGACACTATCATTTATTCATTTATTTATTTATTTATTTATTTTTTATGGTAATAGGTATTGAACTCAGGATCTTGTGCTTGCCAAACAGGCACTTATTCTGCTGCGCTTTCTCTCCACCTCCCCCTACTGACACTATTTTAAGGTTCTTTTTTAGCTCTTCAAAATGATTTCTGACTTACAGGCAGATCAAAATTAGTCTCAAGAATTTCAATAAATTCTTACATTCTTCAGATATTTACTACAGCTTTTCTGTCTTCTCATTTCTCCATATAGGTGTATGTGTAAAATAATATCTCTTTTTAGTCTCCTTTAATCCGAAATAGTTAATGCTGTAACTCAAAAATCAGATGACAATGAGGCAAGTCCAAAAGGAAAAGAAGCACTTTATTTTAGGTGGTACCCACCGGGTAGCCTCTCCATGCGAGAAGGAGGAGGGCCCCCCGAGGGCTGGGCAGCAGGGCATTTATGCTCAAAAACCACAGGCTGGGAGGGGTAAGCAAGCATCGTCACAGAAGCTAAAATGGCCATTGGGGGTACGGGGACAATTTTGATTGGGGGAGACATACATTATGTCCAAATTTGGGTCAGGACATGTACATTTGGGGGGGTCGGCAAGCATGGTTACAGAAGCTAAAAGCGGTGAAGGGGGCATGGGGCATAAGCCCATTGGTTGGAAGCTGAGGCAACATGCAGGGGGCGGCCTGAGGGCCACTATAATCTTATCTATGCTGCAAGGCACGTAGGGGGCAGGGGCTTTAAACAGGATGTGGGAAGGGTGGGTGGAGGGCAGTAATGCAACCAAGGGTTTTGGCCAGCAAAAACAGAAAAATGTTTGTACAGAAGGGACAGCAAAAGGGGGCAAAAAGGGAATTTTATTTTGCAGAGGCCA
>PVKA01035961.1:0-22212 GCA_004027165.1 Ctenomys sociabilis
TATATATATATATATATATATATATATATATATATATATATATATATATATAACTATCTATGTTGTGAAAATCTGTAACATATGTATCATTGTATGTTACCCTGTTTATGTCATTTGTTCTCTTTGTTTTTGCTTCTATTTTTCACTCTTCAAGTTAAAATACAAATAAATAAATTTAAATTTAAAAAAAGAAAATTACAAACAGATCAATGGCACAATCCAACAATCCCACTTCTAGGTACATATGCAAAGGTACAAAACATAAGGAGCTTGAAGAGACACCTGCACACCATGCTCAGTGCCATGTTATATCCAATAACCAAGCACAAAGTGTCTATCAGTGCATAAATGGATAAAGAAACTTTGATGTATTCATAGAAAAGAATATTCTTGCCATTTGTGACACTGAGTTCAATAAGGCAGACACAGAAAGAGTAACACTGTTTTCACCTATGTATGGCTCCTGAGCACGTTGAGCTCACAGTTGCAGCAAGCAGAATAACAGTTGCTGAGGCTAAGAGGGCCAGGGACATAGGGGGCTGTTGATAAAATGTTACAAAATTTCACTTATAAAATTAACAAGATCCAGAGGTCTCAAATACAATAGTGTCTGCAGCTAATTATTCTCTATTTATATACTTGATGTGTTCCCATCACAAAGAAAAAGAGGCAAATCAATGAGGGAGGTTAACTACCTTGACTGCAGTCATCATTTCATAATGTAGCTGTATATCAAAAACATATACCTTAAATATATACAATATTATTAATTATGCCCCAAAAATGCTGAGCTGTGAGGAAAGTATGTAGCTGCTTAAGATGACATATAAATGCTTAGGAGTTCTCACCTAAGACATGGAAAGCAACTCTCAACTTGCAAGGTTTCAAGAGAAGCAGAAATAAAAGGAGGCTGCATTCCAATGCTACCTCCATAGTCCTGCTTTTTCAACACTCTAGTTACGTTAATCATTCACATCCACACCATGGACCACCAGGTAGTACTTTAAAAGAACATGTACTCACAGAAAGCTCATCATATGGGGGTTAGCAGGGTGCAAAATGTGTTAGCAGCTTTCTACTGCTGTGACGAAACACCTGGGAAAATCAACTGAAAGGATGAAAGATTTACTTCAGTTCAAAATGTCAGAAGGTTTCTGTCCATGGTAGCTTGAGTTCCGTTGTTTCTGGCCCTGTGTGGAGAAGAACATTACGGGACAGAGCTTGTATTGGAGCAAAACTGCTCACCTCAGGACATCCAGAAAGCAAATAAGAGGAGAGAGGAAGGGGCCAGGACAGAATCTACCCCTCGAGGGTACATCTCAGTGCCCTCCGTCCTCCAAGGCCTCATCTCCTAAACTTTTCATCCCCTGCCAAGAGCCCATTATGTTATGAATCCAGGTGGGATAATCTACTTGTGAGGATTAACCATAATGACCCAGTCACCTTTCAATGTCCACTCTGAACACTGAGGCTTCAAGAAGCAAGCCCTCAATACTTGAGCCTTGAGGACAGTTCAGATCCAAACTAAAACACAAAGCAATACTTAAAGCCTAATTGTATTTATACAGCAAAGAAAAACTATGCAAACATGTGTATGTGTGTCCATGCACTCACAGGGGGTGAGATAAAACAGGAGTCTCATTTTCGCTACTCTCTTTACCCAGTACCTCACTCACATGGAAAGGGCTCTTTTAGCTCAACAATCAGCCATTGTTCTGCTGTGACAGGTGCTATATTGAGCAGGTGAGGTTTGCTTGGGACATAAGTAGCTTTCTCTGAAAGATGCAAAGCACATAACTCCACAGAGTCATACGGCGTGGAGGTACAGACATGTTCCCCAGCCCTGGTAACAGAGAGGGACCCCACCCTGGTTGATAGGAAGGAGAGAAGAGACCAAGTAGAGGGGCTCATGGCCACTCTTCCAAGCTGGCAGAGGTGAGGGACATGCCAAAGGAAGCATTAAGGCAGGATTTTTTCAGCATCTTTTGGAGTTAGAATACTTTAAGGATCGGATAACAGCAGCAGGCTGTAAACACATACATGCACACCCCTCCACACATGGAGGATAAAACACTGCCCTCAGGTGGAAATAGTCAACAAATAAAGAAGAATGGCTCACTCCTCTGTTAAAAGTTATTACAGTGGGGCAGAAGGTTGGAAGCCAGGCCTGACAGGCAGGCCAAGGGAAGAATGTGAAAGGACATTTCCATCCTTCACTGTATGCTTGCACTGTGCTGATGTTTATAGAAAATATAAGACCACAAATTGATAATGTAGCTTTTTTGGCATGGTAAGTTTCAATCAACAAATTGGAGCCAGCAGGGTCTTTGCATGGTTCTCCCACAGCCTCCAGGGACTGAGCTCTTCCAGCCCTCCTAGCAATGCCGCAGTCTGGGAGCATCGGCCTTCACAGTAACAAGAGCATCGCAGTACAGAATCTATGTCAGAGAGCATTTGTTCTGGCCATCCCTGCAGAGAAGGTGCACAAAGGCACTGAGCCATGTCACTTTTAACTCAGCTGTTTCATTACATCTACCTCCACTTTCAGCATTACACAACATCAAAGAAGACTGCAGAAAAGCCCAATCCCTTCCTCACCCTGGAAAGAGACCTGCTCTTGGGAAAGAACACGCTCATCCCCTGGAGTTTTCATAAGCCATGAGGAAATGCTGAATTGAAAGGCTTCCCCGACGAGGGCACCACTCTGCTTCCCATTATCTGGAGCTCCTTACATCAGGCTGTGAATTAATTCCATAGAACTGAACTCTACCACTGAGTAGAGGACCATTCAGCCTCTTTGATTAAATTCCATTCAAAAAGTCCTGTATCTAAGAGGAATAACATAGATTGCTCTAAATTATATTAATTTTATAAAATTGTATATTTAATACAGAGTAGAATTTAAAGACCTTTCAAGTTATAAAGGATCATTAGAGTGATACACACACTTTGAAAAACCATCTGACAGCTCTGGAAATATGCAGACCCCCAGCAGTTCCATTCCTACATATATATTCAAAGGAAATGAAAACAAGTATTCAGACAAAAACTTGTAACTTAATGCTCATAGCAGCATTATTCATATTGGCCAAAATGTGGAAAGAACCCCAATGCTCAGCCATTGATAAATGAATAAATAAAATATGACATTGTGTATTCATACAATGGAATATTGTTCAAGCACACAAAACATCTGACATGTGCTACAATGTGTTGAGACTTAAAAACAGTATCCCACTGAAAAGAGCCAAGCACAAAAGGTCATACATTTATGGCGTTTATATGAATTGTCTCTGGATTAGGCAAATTGATAGGCATAGAAAGCAGAAATATGATTACCCAGGGCTGGGAAATGAGGAGAGGATTAGAGGGCTATATTGGTCTGTTTCCCTGTTGCTAGAACTCAATACCCAGGAAGTATAATTTAAAGGAGAAAAAGCTTAACTTAACTCATATTTCAGAGGATTCAGTCCATGGTGAGTTGGGCTCCAGTGCAAACACATGGTGAAAGGGCATGCCAGAGGTGCTTAGCTTATGGCAGCCAGGAAGCAGGGCAGGGAGCAGAGCCAGAGGACCCAGTGAGGACCCATGTAGAGTATGCAGGGCCATGCCGCCAGGACCCACACAAAGGTACTTGGGGACATGGTTTAACTGTTATCAGATGATGTTCTGAAATTGACCATGGTGATGATTGCATAAATCTACAAATATTCTAAAAATCCACTGAACTACACTCTGCACAAATTACAAGGTGGGACAGAAAGAGATTTCTAAGACTTCTTTAGAATGAAATCTCTAGTCTCAAGATAATTACCCTTAGGCATTTGCTAGACTGGAAACCAAAAAGCTCTGTCATTCATTTTCTGCCAGGAACCCTCATTAAGTGCCCAGCCCTGTACAGCTATTGGGGACACTGATGCATTATTGCCTTGGGGAGCATCCACCGTATTTATGGGGAAAGGAATTCATAAATAAGATGTGTCTATCACTGATGACAATAAGCAATTCTTTACAAAGAAAAATAAATCTAGCTGAGTAGGGAGGAGCAAAAGAGGGTGGAACGGCTAGTTTTTAGACTAATCAAGGGGCTTTTCTAGACAAGTGTCACTTAAGCAGAGGCTGCAGGGAACAGCCCACACAGGGGTCTAAAGAAAGAGAAACAGCAGGAGAAGTGAAAGCAAGGCAAAGGTCCTCAAGTGGGGATGTGACTGCTGTGTCAAGGGACAGCAGGAGCCCTGTGCTGTTGGAGAGGAAAAAGCAAGGAGGAGAATGTCAGGAAAGATGTTCAGAGGTGCTGGGGGACAAGTCCCACTGGAAGCCCAAGGACGGGGTTTCAAGATGGAATTGGGTATAGAAGAGATTTATTTGGAGCAATGCCTGAGGAACAACAGGGAAGGAGGCAGGAGCGGGCAGTATAGCCCACAGACTGGCATGATGCCTCTCAGGGGGAAGGGGAGGAAGGTAGGCTATGAGGGAGAAGGCACAGGCAGCTGTGCAGACTGGCATTGGCCAGGCTGAGATGATCCCAAGCCACATACCATTGGAGGAGCCCTGTCTCCAGCAGAGGTGGCCTGGCTGCCTCTAGTAACCCCACCATGCAGAGTGACTGGCTGGAGCAGCCCTCATGAGCTCACACTCAGCTGAACGTTCTGGCAAATCAAAGGTGCAGCGAAGGCAAATCAGAGGCATGGCCCAGCTGCTCCCACACAGCAGGTACTGTTGGCAGGAGATCAGAGAGCACAGCTCTGTGATGATCACACTACTACAAAGACTTCAGCTTTTGTTCTGAGATGGGGCACAATGGGAAGGTTTTAAGTATGAAAGTGACACATTGTTGCAATGTGCTACATTGCACCATCTGCTACAAAATTGAGAATTCAACCATAAATGGGCCCAATTAGTTGCCTCTTCCAGCAACCTAGAGAAAGATGGTGACAGTTCAGTACATCAAACCATCAGAGAGTAGTGCCAACAAATAACACTGATCAAATTCCAGGAACCTCTGAAAAGCAAATGTGATACTACCTGATGATGGAGCAGATGTAGGGTGCTGAGAGAAAGAAGGGAACCAAGGAAAAGTCCAGAGTGTAGGGCCTCAGCAGGTAGGAAAATAGAACTGAGGTATTCTAAAATTTAGGGGTTCAGTTTAAAGAATACTATTTCTGAGAAATCTGTGAAACATGAAGGTAACATTGTGTGAGCAGCTGGCTAGAAAAATACATCATCCAAGAGAGATATCATGGCTGCAAAGACTGAGTGGAAAGTTTTCAGGCCTTTAATGGTCTTTGAAACCAGAAAACCAAAATAAGACCATTTGGAGATGAATACAAATTAAGATAGGTTCCCAAACCAAACTGAAGGTGGGTGTTAGCTCTTTGGCACTGAGAAATAAGAAAGATGAAAAAAAAGCAACCATGGAGTCAGGGAGCCTCTGCCTGGGGAAGAAAAGGCAAATGAAAGAGCCTCACCAGGAAATCAAGGAAAGACAGAGTTGGAAGAGCGACCCACTGTGCAGCAACTGCCGGTGGACCTTAGCAGGTGATTACTGGGACCTGGCTAGAAGAGATCTGCTTGACAAGAACTGTCTCAGCAGGGTATAAGGACAAATGCCTGCTCAGAGTGAGATCAAGAAAAGATGGAAGGCTGTAGGAATCTTAAAAGGGAGATTCTAATGATGAAGAAGACCGGTTTCAAAGACCATTAGGAGATTCTTTGAGGTGGCCTCAAAGGAAAGTATTTCCACTATCATCAGTGTAACTGCACAGTGCTGGTCCACAGATGGGAAGAGTTAGAGAAGAGTAGCCATGAGAGCAAGAGCACTAGAAGGCAGCATTGCTACTGCTGCTGGAGAAAACCATCATGAGCAGTGGCTGAAAACAGCACTGTTGTGGTTTGTGCCGAGCTATCCTCCCAAAGACTCGTGCAATCATGGGGGCTGCTAGAGTTTGAAATTAACTCTTGATCCAGTAGGATTATGAGTCCGTGTGCTGCTGGGATTGTGAGTGTGAATACTACTCCCAGCCTTGGGCGGTAGCCTGAGTGCAATTTAAGGGGGACACACTTCCTCTCTGTAGTCATTGTTGCTGCCACTCCCCGCATTTGCTCTCTGCTCTTTGCCACCACTATGGAAGGCTACTCTCTGCCATGGGCCCCTCTGCCTTGGAGCCAGCTGAGTATGAACCGAAACCTCCAGTAACTGTGAGCTAAATAAACCTTTCCTTCCTTCATTTTGGGTGTCAGGTAATCGCCCAAACAATGAGAGAAGAGTAACTGAGACAAGCACAAATACACAGCCTTACATTTCTGGAAGCAGAAGTACAAAATGGCTCTTATAGTGCGATTATCAAAGTGATGGCAAGAGTATTTCTTCTAGAAGATATAGAGGAAAATGTTTCCTTGGCTCATCCAGTTTATTTGTCCAGACCACAGAGAGAAGGGTCATCTCCCCTTGACCTGGAAAGAGCATATTTCACAAAAATGGAAATGGTAAAAGCAAGAATGGTGGTGACAAGGATGATGATGGTTCCATTGGAGATGGGACTGATGAATCTGATGACAGTGATGAAGATACGGTAATAGTGACAATAACGTACCATGTGTCTTATATTTAATAGCTAGTGTGCATTTTAGGCCTTACCTCTAATTTTTGAAATAAAATAACTGAAGTCAAGAAATTTAAAATGATGTGAATTTGTGACTTTACATCACCCTCCTGACAACTCTAGTGGTCAGTGCTATTCAGACCCCGCTGTACAACTTTGGAGCACTAGTATTCCTCTCCAAGTAGATCACTAGTGTCTGGATAATGGGGGACTGGGGAAAGGAAAGGAAATGAAGAAGAGGCCACAGTGGATTTGGCACAAAGGCTGAAAATTCTTATCACTCCTTCAGCTGAAAAGTGTTGATCCAAAAAAATGAGAAAGCGTGACAGTTTACCAACATGGCCAATTGGATAGGCTTGAGTGCTACCCAGGAAATTAATAAAACACATGAGGCGAGTAGCCTTCTCCTGCTGAGCCCTTCTACCATGATGCTCTGATCTTACAGCCTGAGGGCCATGAACTGAATCCTCTGAAGCTGTGGGCCAAATTAAACCATTCCTTACGTTGTGGATGTCAAATACTGTCAACAGTGATGAAAAGCTGACTAATACAAAGCACCTCCAAGAATGATGATATTTATTTATTTGGGAGTACCAGAGCATTGCAATTGGCATGTACACACCATAGTAAACTCTAGGCGCATTCAGAGAGGTTGAGTGAGGGGAACTTTTTAAAGACAAGATGTTATGGCCTATATCTGGATAAGTCCCAAAGCCTCAGGCAGGCATGGATGGGGGTAGGGGAAGGTTACTGAGTCATGAGTGGTGCTACTCATTGGATTAGTCCTCTGATGAGTTTAAAGCTGGGCATAATGTTGGGAGGTGAAGCCTGGTGGAAGGAGGAGGGTCACAATGAGCGTGGCATAGAAGGCTACATATCCCTTCTCCTTCCATGATGGTTCTCGGCATGCTGCCTGCCATGCATGGACTGTTTCTCCTCTGCCATGCCAGCTTGCTTGGGAACCAGCTGACTATAGACTAAAATCCAAATGTGAGCAAAATTAAGCTTTCCTTCTTTAAACTACTGGTGTTGGATATTGTGTCTAAGTGACTAAGTAACTGAAACCCGAGAATTAGGAGGACTGTCTCAGACATTTTGAAACAATAATCTTTGGTCAGAATGATTAATAACAAGAGTGCCAGTTTCAGGTTGAATAGGAAGTTGCTGGGCGCATGTCTCTGCAGAAGGACTTTGTGTGTGTGGCTGTGGTGACTTCTGAAGCCTGTGCTACTGTGTCTAAGAACCCTTCCTTCAGAACATCGCATCTTCATCTACTTGTTTTCTTACAGTTGACATAAATGCATCATTTTCAAGTTTCTTTCCTATAGGTGAAATTTTATCTGTTTCTGGGCAGATGGGTGGACACATCAACCAACAGACAATAGTGGAAGTGATACTTGGTGACTTGCACCTTGTTTGTGGGAACAGTCTGAAGTGAATTTGGGGCACCCATGGTAAACATTACTCCTGGATGTAGTTGTGGGGGTGTTTCTGCACGACATGAATGATGGAGTAGGTGAACTCAGCAAAGCTGAGCACTTTCCACAGTGTGGTTGCGCATGACACAGTCCTTTGGAGGCCTGGGCAGAGCAAAAGGTGGAGGAAAGAGAAATCCATCCCTCTTGCCTGATGAGCTGGAACACTTCATGTCATCTTCTGAGCATGAAACCAGAATGTATACCATCCACTCTCCTAGTGCTCTTTAAACATAGAATGAATTATAATGCTAGTTTCCCTGGCCTCTAGTTTACCAACTAGAACATGGGACTGCTTACCTTCCCTAGATGCGTCATTATTACTATATATAAGTAAATTTTTAATTTATTATAACATATTCACACCCACATTTATTCTATCCTCATTAACACAATCCCTTTACCTACATAAAAAGGCCAACTTGGGGCCGGGGAGATGGCTCAGTGAAATAATTGCTTTCCTGGCAAGCGCAAGGGCCTGAGTTCAATCTCCAGTTCTGAAAAAAAAAAAAAAGCCAACCATCCTGATGCACTGAGGAAACAGAGCTTCCTAGAGTCCTTGGTAAATGCTGCAGGCAAGAAGCCCAGCTGAGCAGTAATCTCAGCCCAGGCTCCAAGTGAAGATGCTTCCAAGTGTCTCCAAACTTGTCATGTGAGTCCTGCCAGCTGAGGGCCACAGCATCGCAGGGCAAAGACAAGCTGCCCTTGTGGTGCTCTCCTCAAACTCCTGGACTGCAAATTCACGCACAGAATAAGATGCTGACTGCGTTCCACCACTACGTTCCTGGTGTTTGATCCACAGCAACACTCTCGAGAGCAGCCTTGATGTGATAATAGGCTCTCCTGTGTGGCATGAGGTTGCTGATCATGATCAACAGCAGGAATGCAGAGGTACCTGTCTGAGACCCTCAAGACTGGGAGTAGAACTGACCAGGACACTCTAGGGCAGAACGTGCTTGTCCCAGGGTACAGACACCTCCTTTCAGAAGAGGCCGCTTATCCACCTGTCACTATTCAGGAAGCCTTTGATGACACTGCCATTCCCTGCAGATTGAGCATCCCTTCATTCCCTACTGAAGTCTCTTTGGCTGCAACCTGAAGGAATCAGCCAGCCACACCATAAGACCTTCTTTGTCACCATTCCCAGCATCTCTGTAGACCAGAGAATGGGACAGTGACTAAGAATTAATGGCTCTTACCTTTTTCTCCTTCAGTGCAGGAGATTGAACCCAGGACCTTTGTACTAAGCTGCCTCCCCTACACACACGGTGCACCGCTTTTATTGAGTCAGAGTCTCACTAAGTCATTAA
Organism: Ctenomys sociabilis; assembly: GCA_004027165.1. Taxonomy (NCBI): domain Eukaryota; kingdom Metazoa; phylum Chordata; class Mammalia; order Rodentia; family Ctenomyidae; genus Ctenomys; species Ctenomys sociabilis. Next base: position 9,388 of record PVKA01035961.1, read on the forward strand.
GTTGCCCAGTACTGAGTCAGATCCGCACAGTGATGGGGTTACAAGCATGTACCACCACACCCAGGAGGCCCTCACCTTTGAAGAGCTCCCTGCATAATGCAAAAGCTACATAGATCATCTTCACAATACTTAGCCAATTTCATCGTTATTTTACAGTTACTCCCAGTAAGCACTTGATAAATATGCACCAACTGACTGACTTAGAATGCTGAGTGCTAGCCTCTCTAGCAGAAATCCAGAGAGGATCCATAGCATACTGTGGATTATATTACTTTTCATAGCAAACCTTCCAATGGGAAGGTGCTCACAGGGGAAATTAAAACACTAGAAAGAGTGGAAGATGTAATGACTCCCTCCCAGGACCAGCAGACCACGCACCTGCTCTACATACACCTGTGACAAGCAACTTGTGCTCTGCTCCATCCTCTTCTCAGCTTCCTGACACAGAATAGATGAGACCCACCTGCACACAGGTAGGGCTAAAAATAATTGGTGCTTGTTTACACCAAGTTCAGGAACAGAGCTCTATGCCATGAATGATCTCTCCTACCTATGTTTTCCTTTATAACAACTTCCTAGATTTCTTAATAAGTCTTATTCTCATTCCAAAATCCCAGCTGTTTCAAGCTGGATTGGGGACTCGCTCCCGCTGGCACCCCAGGTCTAGTTAGCATATCCCGTTTGTGAGTCTAGAAGCCTCCCTCCTCTCCACATACCCTAAACCTGGAGCAGTGTCGTGCTGACAGTCTGAACTCAGCTCAAGCCTGGTTTTCTTCCTCCTTCCATCATTTTCCTCTCTGGGTTGGATTTTAGACTTTGTAAATATCAGAAATGAGGGAAGCAGCCTGAGATGAGCCAGGGGAGATCCACATTCGTGATCCTATGAGGTTGCAAAAGAGCTCCTAGGATAGCCAAGGTGAGAAGGGGCCTGCATTTGAAGTAGAGTCAATTCTAACCAGGTCTTCCTCAAACCCCAAGGGCAAGGATAACAAACGCTGCCAGCCCTGGAAGCTCGGGCAGGCTCTGTGCCTTTTCCTTCAGTCTGGCATTCAGTATATCTTATGCTATAATTAGATCACTGGAGACTTGGCCAATGAAAATGAGATTTCCACTGGCCTCCTGCCCTTGCTCACTGCTCCTGAGGACTCAGGTTTGGCTGCTTAATCCCCAGAATCAGGTTTCCTCTCTGGGCTCAAAGCAAGAAGTAAGGCCAGGAGATGTTTTCTTCTAAAGCGGCTTCTGTCTTTCTGCTTACTGAAAGATGTCTCCTGGATCCACAGGGAAACTTTGCCCTATTTTGGTTCTTTTAAATTCTTTTAAATTTTTTAATTGCTCTCTTAAAGGTATTTTTAAATGGAAATTTGAGGAAGTTCAAGAAAATTTAAAGGCTTATGAATCCTTGATCCTGTGTTAGACTTTCTTTTAGTTGCTTTTATCTCTGTGGCTTGTAGACTGAATCACTGGCTGGCTTTGTTCACCCCAGTAGGCTTGACTTCTTTCACCCGCACTGCCCCAACCCAGAGGGGCAGGGACCTGAGCAGGGACAGGAAGGCTTTGTGGCAGGCCTGCCTCACTAAATCAGCTGATTCACCCTCTCTGAACCTTAGCTTCCCCATCAGAAGTTATCAGGTTCAGAAATGTCAAGACAAAGTTGTTGCCATGGTAACACCATAATTATCTGCACTAAGCGTGGTGTGCTACCTGTAACAGCTATTTGGAAGCTGAGGCAGGATGATCACAAGTTCAAGGCAATTTAATAAGACTGTCTTGTCTTGAAAGAAAAAAAGTATTTTTTTAAAAAACTCCATCTGCATTTTTCACTCTGTCTAATAAGCATACAAGGAAGATGGATATATGACATTGCACAGAACATATGTAGAGATAGGTATAAGAATCCAGCCATCCTCTCTAAAGTCTAATATTAAAAGAGTTTTGAAAATGGGTTTATAGTATTTTCCAATAAATTTGTTTACATCTCTCAATTTTAGATCCTAAAATCAATAGATACCTATAAATATAATCTACTAAATAAAATTTCTTTGGGGCCTCAATACTTTCTTAAAGTACAAAGCACTTCTGAGGCCAAACTTTTTGAGTACCATCATCTTAAGAGAACAAAGAAAGCAAAAGAAATTCCTTATGAATACACAAAATGACACATGCCTGCAATACCAACATTTAGGAAGCTGAGGCAGGATGGTTACAAGTTTGAGCCTTATCTCATGACAAAAAGTAAAAAGGATTGGGCTGGGAAGATAGCTTGGTGGCCTAAATGCCTGCAGGCAAGTGCAAGGTCCTGAGTTTGATCTCCATACCACATACCATGGTGGCCCCAAAACTGAACACAGTGGCACACTCCTATAATTCCAGCACTGGGGAGGCTGAGACAGGAGGATCACTATGAGTCTGAACTATGTAGTGAGACCCTGTATCAAAATAAATAAATAAGATTGAGCCTATAATTTAGCACAAAAGCTCTGAGTTCAATCCTGTGTGCCACATCAAAAAACAATAAAAAAAAAAAAAGTTTTATCACTGGACCAGTCAGAAGCAGCAGCCCCTTTAGGACCCAAAACTGAGAAGCAGCAGGGCCCCCCAGCAGCCTTGTCTGGGCTCCCCTCCCTCCTTGCAGCCTGAGTCCTATATTCTGCTGTACAACACATGGCAAGAATGGCTGCCTATGTCTTCCATTGCTCACCACCATAGAAACTACCTGGATACCCCATCCTAGTACTGACCCTATGCAAAGAAAGCAGTTCTCAGAGCAGTGGTCTGGGTAAGCTGAATCATCTCTGAGGGCTGCATATTTCAATCATCCTGTGATGGATCAACTAATGGCCAACTTGTAACACCCAGTTGAACTAAATCAGCATGGTTCTGTGAGTGGAAGGCCTACCTGAGGATTGCTGCCAACAGCCTAAAAGGAGAACCAGAGGCGAAGATAGTATATGCTGATTCTACTTGAGAACCTTGTCACATGGTTTTCTGATATGAGCTCAGCTGTTCTCAACATTGGAGGAGCTCAGGTCATTCAGGAGAATGTTGAGAATGCCTGTAGTTCTCTTTGGGGGAGCCATGGTTCTCCAGTGCAGCTCCTCAGCCTGCTGGCACAGATCCTTCATCCCACTGGCACAGACCTTCTGTCTTCCACCACTGACCTTTGGGCCTTCCCAATGCAGATCTGTGAAAGAGACTTGTATAAGCCATCATCCTGGGCCTCTAGCTGGACTCATACAGGACACTGCCACAGGATCCAGGCCCTCTGCTGGATTCTTTGGGTTTCTAGTGGATGGAAAGATCTCTTGCACCCTTCTGAACTTGTCTCTGTGGGTGAATATTATAAAATAATCCTATAAATAATGTATTCTGTATTAAATCTATTCCCTTGAAAACCCTGCCTACAATGCATTCCATTCACCAGGAACCTTGTAGACTGTGCCCTGTCCCCTGTGTTCATCACTGGAATGAACTCTATATGTGGAAATCCTAGCCTTAAAGCTCCCCACCAACTCTCTCTCTCTCATATCAAGACCCTCACCCTTCTTCCCAGAGTCTTCCCTCCAGCCACAGAGCATAACAAACTCTGAAGTTCCTCCCTCGCTGTCCCAGGCTGGTGAATCTATGGGGTGATGGAAGGTGGGGCACACACAGCCACACAGGGGCTCTGTGCCACCTCCTGCCCCATGCATCGCTTCCATATAGCTAGCTATTCTCGAGTTGCATCCTATATAAGGAATCACACATGGCTGTGTCACTGAACACAAGCATGTGTTTAGAAAGACACTTCATGAAAGGCTATGCTGTCATCGGTCACCAGAGCGGGCTTACAAACACCTAGGCACTGGAGCTACACTACACAAGGCCATGGTTTCACCTTATGGAACCACAATGGCTCACTCAGCCCACTACCACTATGTCACTATGTAGCTGTGAAGTGCTGCCCTGAGTCCTGTGAGCTCTTCTAGCAAAGGATCGTGCCTCAGGTGGGGGCCATGGGAACTCGAGAATGGGTAGCAACTGTTCAGAACTGTGAGTGGACCCGGGACTTGTGGCTGGCACCTGAAGTGGGCTCATCGTGTGTGTTTGATCAAACTTCAAGAGATGGAGTCAGAGCCAGATTGCACTACAGCCACCCCACCATGCACGAGAACAGTGGGACTTTCTCCTTGTGTCTGTGTGCTGGCACTTGTTACCCAACCTCCTTTTGTAACCTGCTATACATTTTACAAATAACTAGAAGACTGGAATCAAACTCTCCAAACACAAAGTAGCAATAAGAAGATAAAATATTCGCTATCCTAACTCAATCAGTACATATGCTACATATATATTTGAAGGCTACACTGACCAGGTGTCACAGTGCACACTGTAATCCCAGCACTCAGAAATCTGAAACAGGAGGATTGCCATGAATTTAAGGCTAAATAGTGAGATTAAAAACCAGCTTAAAATACATAGCAAGACAAGCAAATAAAAAGCACTGTACTCCACACATATGTATAATTATTACATACTGATTTAAAATTTTTAAAGTAAATGTTTAAAGAGATGGGAATGTTAACTACCATCATGTGATCATTACCCATGTACTGAATGGCCACACTCTACCCCCATAGCAGTATGCAATTAAAAACCGTTTTTAAGAAATAGCTGAACTGTGGAGAGGGCTTAGTAATGTACAATTCCTCAATTGATATGAAATAAACACATTTGGCTCCAGCAGCAGAGTCGCCATCCTCCGTGTGCCCTCATGAAGTACCCTGAGGCCACCCCATCTGGGGCCCCCAATACATATCCAGTGGAGTGGAGACAGGTAGACAGGAGCTAGTGCTAGGGTGGTGGCAGTTGGGGTGCAAGTGCCAGCCTGGGTCAATAGTGCCAGGCCCCATAATAGCGCAGAAGGCTCCTTGCCTCTGCACTTCCTGTGTACAACGAAAAATTGAGACTCCTAAGCCTAAAGCCCCTTTCATTGCTAAAATGACCCAGCTCTAGACTGTGATTCTTTTATGGAACTTTGGAGCCCAGGTCACTGTTAATAACACTCCTTGCCTACACGCACTGACTGAAAAGGGGAAATGCTATTCAGCTGATCACTGGTCAAAATTTTTGGAAAGAAATTACTCATAGTTTTTAAAACTATCCCAACTGTTTAAAGAACTGAATGCAACAGAGGGAAGCTTTCTTTTCCCTCATAAATAAGCACAGAGCCAGTCATTTAATCTCTACTGGGTTTTCTTGATCCCAGGGCAAGTTCCTCTTGCTTGCTACACTCATATTTCCAACCCTCTAATTTGGATATTCATTTGTCAGTCCTCTCCAGCGCAGCTCCCAGCCAGAATCATTTGTGACATTAATGAAGGTACTGTTGGTTCTTCCGTCCTGGAGCATTAAAAACATGGCTTAGGGATGGGAGGTCCTGCAGGTGCCCCCAGTATGAAGGATGACTATTGATCTTCACCTGCTTTCTCCTTTCCTCTACATTCCTAAACCATGCAATCATTTCCTCATAACAAAGCCCATGGAAACCACCATTTTTCAGGCAGCTCCCAGGGAACACTGGGAGCATCCTCCAGCAGCATCCGTCCCTTCGCCCTGACCCTACACATCTGTTTCACCAGACCTCTAGTCACTCATCACGAGTCTCCCACTTCTTCCCATCTGTCTAACTTCTCATGATGGAGCTGGAGTTTCTAACTGGCTTTTTGGAGAAATCCTAGTGCACTTTTGCAGTGATTCTGCCCCGCTTGTCTGCTGGTAAAATCCACACTCCACAAGCCCCAGAGCTTTCAAAGTGATTCAGGTGGCAGCATCAACCAGAGACAACCACTGCCTGAGTTCACACAGGGAGAGGAGCGGCACAAGATCGGCTAGGCAGGGATGGTGCTAAAGCACAAGAATAATACACCAGCCATAGCTTCAGGCCACAAGCTCACCTGGCTTGGAAAAGATTATATCAAAGGTTCCAGTGAGGTGCTCACAGAGGGGCCTTTCTCAGGCAGTGCCCAGAGCCTTCCCCTACCCAGGGTAAGCTCTTGTCCCACTGCTAGAGCTTTTCTGGAGAGAGCAAGCTGGATCAGCCTTCCATACTCCCAACCATGCCATCCTAAAACTCTAGAGTAGTTGCAAAACTGCCAACAGCAGGTTCCTTATGTCCAACTTCTGGGGAGCAGCATGCACTCCCCACCATCCCCTCTCGAGGCTCACATTATAGACTAACAACTGGGCATCACACCAACCCAGACACACTGTCCCTGGAATTCGCACAGATCATGACTCTAATTTCAGAGCTCAGGAAAGTCTAAGTCTGAGTCTGAGTCTCACCACAGCAAACACTGAACAGGAGAGGCAAGGTAGGGAGGGGCGAAAGGTACAAGGAAACTCCTGGAAACATAGGTGTGCACACACACACACATGCACGCACACACACACACACACACACACACACACACAGACATGCAGAAGCTGAGCCTCTGTATTTCAGCAGCATCGAGTATCTAGTTCCCTAGCCAGTGCAGGCCCTGGAAGGCAGAGATATTCTCCCCAGCTGGACCTCCAACTGTCCACACTGCCTGGCTCTTAACAGGAATCCTGAATGATTCAGACTTGAACTACAGCACCAAGGAAGCACTGCCTCCCAGGCTTTCCTGCTCCTAACCCCATGAATGCTTCCCCCGCAGAAACACAAATCCCAGCTGGGCCTCCACACAGTGCAGAGATGGCTCTTGTCCTTCTTATGGCCTGGAAAACACACAGAGCTGGTTCCGTACCCAATAAAAGTTGCTTTTGTTGGTCCCTGAGCCTCAGCTTTCCTAGGTACAAAATAAGGATAGGTAATTACTGCCTGTCTTGCAAGGCTCTCAGGAGGATACTAAACCCAGCAGTGCCCCAAAGCCAGCTTCTGCTCATAGTAAGTTCTCTATGAGAAATATTTAAGAGTTGTTAGTTTAACTTCCTCCAAAAATACCTCGCTTACAACCTCCTATTCAACCACCCAGACCACTGTACAATTCCATCTTCATGTCTCTGACCAATTACTGGAGGAACATAATGACCTTCTAGATATTCTGAAAGTGTATGAAGCTCAGCGCTGTCACATTTATCCGTAAAAATACAGGACATGCAGTTCCGCCCAAAGTTGCATGAGACGTGCTTATATTAAGAAACTTCTCATTGTCTATCTGAAATTTGGATGGAAAGATGGGTTCTGTATTTATCTGGCAACCTTGGTGGGGCTCTCATTTGATGGCATCTGATTTTTGTCAGATCAGTTTTTCTTTTTTTTCTGGCTTTTTAACTTTTTTTTTAATAATTTTATTGAGAAACAAATAGCAATGAGACAGTTTCAAAACCGATTAGTACAACAGTTTAATTAATACACTTCATATTGTTGTCTTCTTAGTGGTTATCTAAGGTACAAGATGCAGACATGGTATCCTGTCCACAAACACTACTAGTACAAATCTCTCTATTCATTGAATTGAGAGCAAGTCACTATAAGTCTATCCTGACTATTTTGTAAAGGCTCCCCTGGGTCTCCTGGCAAGAGCACCCTGAAGCTATGGAAGCAGGTTCCCCAACATCTTTCAAATGATCTTATCTCAGAGGAAGTTTGGTGCATTTAATGTAAACAAAAAACTTTCACTTACCCAGGACCTGCCACCCTCACCTGACGGTCTCACTTCTAGCTCCAACCCAATTTCCCACTGGGGAGCAGCTCCATTAATGACATCACAGTTGGATCCATAATTTTGTGGTTATTTTCAGTTAAGTAAAGCAATTCCATCCCAGATTCAAAGGCTCGATCTATTCATTTCAAAATTTCAACCTAATTTTTGAGTGAAAGACCAACTCTCCCAGCACAGGCCAAGTTCCTGAGTGTTAGCACCGGGGCACTAACCTCCCCTGCCTCTTCGCAGTACCTAAACATCTGAGATGGGCTGGGAAAGAACAGCTTCTTTCATAAAAGGGAGCAGGGGATCCAGGAAGGTGAGGGAACAGCCAGAAAATGCCCCTTCCTATGCTGTGGAAGGAAGGACCAGTGGAGTAGGGGTCAGGAAATTAAGGCTGTGGAAGGCAAAGCTACTCCACTATCTGTTTTTGCATGACCCATGTGCTAAGGGTGATTTTTTGGATCTTTTACACATAAAATATAGAAGTCTTCAGGCTCCTTTGATCTTATCTCTTGATCTACAAAACCTACAATAGTTTTCACTGTTCCTTTACAGAATCCTGGGTGGTACAAAGTACTTACTTCGATCCTGATTTAAACAAAGTCTATAAAATATATATTTTGGGGAAATGTTATACTGGTAGTGATATTCAGGAACGTGTTAGCATGCTTAATTATTTAGGGTTGAAATGTCATGATGATTGTAATTTACTCTAAACACTTCAATAAAGCAGACAAGGCAAATGTTAATGATTGTTAACTCCATGTGATGGATTTGCTTACACCATTCTCATTACTGTATGTTTGAAATTTTTACAATTAAAAATTACAAAATTAACATCCATCTTTCACGCTTTTACCTCCTGTCTCTAATCCATCACCTAAGTCCTGTCAGTTCTACTCTAAATTGCTCCCAAATGTCTGCCCCTTTTTCATTCTTGCTGCCAAAGTTTTCTGTCCCAGCCCTCATAAAACGCCACATAACCACCCATATCATTTCCTATGGTGGTAAAACAACCAACACAATCCTGCCTTTCAAAATATATCCATGAAGTGCCTGTGGGCAGTGGTGAGAGAACAGACACCAACCATCAGAAATCTCCTTCCAGATACAGCAAGCCCCACTATGGGGGCTCACCATGATGTCCTTAAGCTATTGCAGAAAGGTGACATCACAGCCTGATGTACCTAGCACAGAAAGATGTGGGTTTGTACTATCTGCTTCAGAAACATTTCCAGGAAACACTTTTCATCTCTTCTGTAATGGTAGCTACTAAAAGTGCTGCCCTCTCTCCTGCCCCAAAAGTACACACACACCAGGATCCAGCCTGCCAGGTCCCATCACCCCCACCTGTGCAGTGGTCCACTGAACAACTAAGTAGCAAGAGAACAGTAAATCGTTAATAGCTGGCTTTCTGAAAGAAGAAAGACCTAGTTTGTATGTTCACCACTTTCCTTGGTTTCTTTGGATATCATCATTTACACACAACTGCTGTTATGACATTTGATGACACAGAACAGGAGAGAGATGACCATAGCACACACAGTCTTTTGATTGCTCGGTTACAGTTGATATAAATAGCACCAGGGCATACATAATGGTAAAATAATTAGAAAGGGTTGAATTTTAAATATTTATTATCCTTTTAAATGTAGTTTATGAAGTTTCTATCATTTACTTTTTAATAATGAGTAAGCATAAGAACTGGCTGGAAAAATCCCTGAGTGCATAGTGATGGATTTTTATGGGCTGCCATGAGCCTTGCCTGTGCTGCACTAGATATCAAGGGACATTTTGGGCACAAGCTGAAAAGTACAGAGGTGAGTCAAGTTGAGGTCTCATTTGAACTGAGTTATCCAAATTCAGCTCTGTGGCCTAGAATCTGGGCCAGCCAGAGGATGAGCAAGAGCTGGGTCCCCCTTACCTTCTTAATCATCCCAAAAAGTTCCCTAATTTTGTTTCATATCCATATCTTTACAACAAAGTCTAAAGCCTGCCTTTCAAGACTGACATAAAGAATTGGGTTGGGGACCAGTGCAATAAATCAACACACTAAAGCACCTGCTTAGACAAGTTTAGGCAATCCCCACCACCACATACCATGCCATCCCTGCCCCTAGGGTGGGCCGAGCTGGCCACTGAATCAAACAGGAAGATCATTATGAGTCTGAGCTGCATAGTGAGACCCCGTAACAACCAAATACTTTAATAGGAAAGAAAGGAGAAGAGAGAGAGAGAGAGAACGAAAGAAAAAGAAAGAAAGAAAGAGAGAGAGAGAGAGAGAGAGAGAGAGAGAGAGAGAGAGAGAAAGAAAGAAAGAAAGAAAGAAAGAAAGAAAGAAAGAAAGAAAGAAAGAAAGAAAGAAAGAAAGAAAGAAAGAAAGAAAGAAAAGAAAGAAAAATTGGGTTAGGGAGAGCGCAGGCCCGGCAAGTGAGTGAGACTGCCCAGGGCCTTCGGATCCTAAATAAACACAGAGTGCAGGCCCAGCATGGAACCCTTCAGCAGAACTCCCTACAAAGAGGCTAGAGGCAAGACGCACTCAGTTGATTCAGGAGCAGAACATCTTGCCAGAGTGACACAAAGGGTTTACCTGAAAGGCTGCAGCAGGAAGAAGTAGAGCACAGCAGCCAGACCCAAGCCACACCCATCTGGAGGAGACTGGACTTCATAGATCCCGACCTGCTGCTAAGGTGATAACTCTATCTAAGCTCTACACCAAAGGTCAGATGTCAGTGGCATACAAAATGACAAAGAGAAGGAACAAAAAGCAGTCTCAGGTACCAAGTCCACCCAATACAAATGCAGATGACACTAGAATAGAGTAAATTGGAAATCACGCACCTGAAATCTCTGAAATAATAGCGTTGGAAGTAACGAAACAACTGCAGAAAGGTGTAGAAGAGATGAGATCAGAATTTTTTTTTTTTTTTGGTCTTTTTGAGACAGGGTCTCACTGTGCAGTTCAGGCTGGCCTTAAGCTCACTTTGTAGCTCAGGCTGGTCTCGAACTCACAACAATCCTCCTGCCTCAGCCTCCTGAGTGCTGGGACTACAGGCATGCACCACCACGCCCGGCTTCAGAAATAATTTTTGAAGTAAAAAAAGTAGTGATAACTATAATCAAAGAAGTGCTAAGTGCTTCTAAAGAATACACTGATAAAAAAAATAGAGCAGAATATAAAAATGATGGAACCCCTGAATAAGCAATATAGGAAAGAAATAGAATATATGAAACAGATCCAAAGTGATACACAGGAAATTAAAACCTCAATCACAAGCTGGCAAATCTGTTTGAGTGAAAGTGAAAATAGATTTTCTGACCTTAAAGACACCATTGCAGCTAGTGAAAAAGTAAGCAAAGATCTCTTAAAAACAGCTAGGATGCAGAAAAAAATAATTCAACGCCTGCAAGATGATGCAAAGATGAACAATGTGAGACTAATAAATATCAATGAGAAGGAAGGAGTCAATACAAATGATATAAAAAGAATATGGGCAGAAGTAATAGCAGAAAACTTCCCAAATATGGGGCAACAATCTGACATTCAGGAAACTGAATCATATAGAACACCAAATAACATCAACCCAATTAAAACCACTCCCAGACATATAAGAATCAAGATCCCAGAAATTCAGCACAGAAACAGTATACTAAAAGCCACTAAAGAAAAGAAACAGATCACATTGAAAGGAAAACCTATCAGAATAATGGCAGATTTCTCTTCACAAACCATCAAATCAAGAAGAGCATGGAGCAAAGAACTTCAAGTCTTGCAAGAAAACAAATTCCAAACCAGACTAATATATCCTGCGAAAATCTCTTTCAAGTATAATGGAGAAGTATTATAGAATGCTTCTATGACAAAGAACAACTAAAGAATTTCATGATGACAAAGCCAAGCCTATACAGACTACTACAAGATGTTCTAGAGAGGGAGCAAAATGACCACAACCCCATGAATGAGAATGGAAAGAACCCATCAAATAGGGCAAACAATTAAATACAGGAGAATAAGAGGTATGTAATAGTAGTCTTTCAGTTATTCTTTTGTGTACAGCAGCAAAATATTTCCATCAGCACACTCTACAAATGGACTTCTCTTGCACCCTATGGGTCATGATTCCAAATAAGTCTATAGGGTGGATCTCAAGGAAATAGCTGTAGCTCAGTCCCACAAGTGACACCTTGCCACCAGTAAGTGTCATGGTCATTATCTATGTCCACAACACACTAGAACTTTATGTGATATCCTATCCCCAAACTGTCAGAAGTGATGGTCATTTATTTGTCATTTCAGCATTTATCTTACGTTTTATACTTAGTATTTCTTTACTATCATGAAAACTTTTTCTTAGTTCAAATGTTTTGAAACATTTAATTTTTAATTAATTAGTATTTAATTTTCTGAATATTGCTTAGTCTTAATTTTTTTAACATTTACACTATATCTTTGAATTATAATTTATCTAAAAGACATCGTATGAATCTTCTCCTAGTATTAGAAACTTTAAAAAGTATATTTCCATTTTCTGTTGACTTTATATTACTTCTTCCCTGTCCTTTATACACACATACACACCCATATACGTGAAAAAAAATCTGTGTAACCCAACATAAGATTAGTACTGTCTCATAGAAATCTTCAATGACCTTTTAAATAAAGGTTCATCTAATATGTTCTGTATAGTCCTGCATAACTACCACTTAAAGAGCTCTTTATTGTTCATCCAGGAGCATACTGCAACTTCTCTTGCCTTTTGAATTATGCTCTTTGTTATTTCCCATATGCTACATCTGGAGGTATTAAAATATATCAAGTTTGTATAACTAGAAAATATTTTACTTTTAGTTTTCAAAGGTATGTTTGCTAAATATAAAATTCAAAGAGGATAGATATTTTTTTCTTTCAGTCCTTTAATTAGTCTAGTTTCTTACACACTTGGTCTTTTTTTTCTTTCTAATGTGGAATAAGATGCTATTTAATTTTGTTCTTCCTTTTTTATGTATATGCTTTAATCAATTTTTTCTTTATAATAAGTTTTGGATAATTTCATTTTTTAAATTTGTATGATTTTATTTAAATTTCCTGTGCAAAAGGTTCATTTTTCTCAGATACGTGGTATTATAAGTTGAACTAAATTCAGAAATTTTAAAT
>PVKA01035962.1:0-22213 GCA_004027165.1 Ctenomys sociabilis
CAGCTCCATTGGAACCAAAGCAGGAGGTCCATCCCGCTGGTGGTGGAGCATCTGGTGTTTGTACTGCTGCTGCTTTTGATAGCTGAGGGCCGGTCCAGGCGGCGGGGGCATCGGTGGCGGCGGCGGCTGCCAGTCTCCGTAGCCGCCTCCCGGCATTACCGGTGGGGGCGGCAGCGGGGGCGGAGGAAGGTGGTGGGGCTGGAGCACGCACTGCATTTGCTTCTGGTGCATTTGCTGCAGCTGCTGGAGCTGCGCCAGGTGTTGCTCGCGGAAGCTCATGAAGCCCGAGGAGGAGGGGGCCGAGGGAGCCGTCGAGCTCGAGTACCCGGGCCCTGGCGAGGCCTCAGGAAGCGCCACCGGCGGTGGCGGCGGGACAGGCGGCGGGGGGTAGTGGCTGCTCCCGCCATACCGGCCCCAATTCGGGTACATAGCGAAAAAGAAAACGCAGGGCTCGTTCTGGCGCCGTTACTCGTCGCAACCGACCTCCAAGAGCCGCGGTGGAGACGGCGACAGCCGGAACTCGCGGTAGCTACAGGCCCCGGAGCGTGTAAACGGAGCGCGTCAGTGCGCCGGCGCCAGCGAGCGGGTCTGCGGCCGGGAAGGCGGGGACCGTACCGGCCCGACTACGCCTGCGCAGTAGCACCGAGAGACGAACAAAGGCTGGATAGAGCGACCCTTCACTTGGTGACTCGCGGTTTCCATCTTTCGTCAAGTTTGGGTAATGCAGGCACGAGTAGAATATTCTCATAGAAATGAGGAACCATAGAGTCTCATATCCGAAAGGGGTGGTAGAGATCCTATCGCTTTATGAGTTCATTTTTGAATGAGAGCGAGAGAAAAAAAAAAAAAAAGGTTCTATCCATAGTAGCAACAATTGCAGCAGCAGCATCAACAACAAAAAATAAAAAAAGAATAACTCCAATAAGAAATGTAGCACTTGTATGAAGAGAGCTGCAAGATTATACCTTAGAATAAAATTGCACTTGAAATAAAGGACTATTATTCTGACCATTATTCTGAGTAAAAAGGGAAAATTGTAAAGATGTCAGTTTTTCCCCAATTAAATGAATACACTTATAAATTCTATCCCGAAGTCCAACTGGTGAAAAATGGAAATATATTTTAAAGGCAGAAGGTAAGACTGCACCAACTCCTACAGACATATATAACAGACAATATCTGCAGGTATTGAAAAAGAGAAAAATTATAAAAATTGAACTTTTTAGGTTATTTCAACACATAAAAATATATGTTGGAGGAACAGACATCAACCAAAAAGTTTTTTAAAACCCCAAATACACAGATTTATAGAAAAGTTGACCTAAGATAATCTTCCTTATAAACTCTCAGCACGTTAAACAAGAACTTCTTTGGCTTAAGTGAAGCACTGAAAAGCAAAGGTGATACACGAATTCTGAAAAGAAAAAAAGTACCTCACTTTGAGAATAGCGTGTCAAGATGTTATTGTGGGGGCCCAGAAGATGGCTCAGTGGAATAAGCGCTTCCCTGGCAAGCTCAATGGCTTGAGTTCAATCCCTGGTTCTGCCACACACACAAAAAAAATGTTATTGTGTGGGCCGTGGGAGAAAGCTCAGTGGCATAAGTGCGTGCCTGAGGAGCACAAGGTCCTAAGTTTGATCCCTGATACCAAAAAATAAAAAGATGTCATTGTGTACCACTTAAAGAGCTCACTTTACAAGCATCTTAGCAACCCAGATTTTCACCCCTTTCAGGAGACCAATGTGCATGGAAAGTGGGACAACTAAATATCCTTCTGAAAGAAGAGCTCCCTCAGTTGGAATTTAATTGTATGCCTTTTAATTTTTTATTGAAGCATATGCATAAACAGAAAACATAGTGAATTTTCAAAAACCAATCACACGTGTGAAACCAGAACCCAAATTAAGAAACAGCACATTACCAACCTAGAAATTCAAGTTAGTTATATTTTTAATATTTTTAATTTAAAATTCCCCTTTGAAAACTATAAAAAAGTAGTTCACTATAGCAATAGACTAAAAGGAGAAAATGTGATCATCTTGTTAAAATGCAGAAAAATAATTTGAACAAAGTTTCAAATTAACTTTTTTAATGTTAAAATTTCTTTTTATTTCTTTTTTTTGAGACAGGGTCTCACTATGCCATTGGAGCTGGCCTTGTGCTCACTTTTGTAGCCCCCAGGCTTGTCTCAAACTTGCAGTGGTCCTCTTGGCTCACTCTCCTGAGTGTTGGTATTACAGACGTGCACCACCACACCTGCATCTGGGGAGCCCAGGCTGAGACCGCACAGCATATGGATCTGGGGATTGAACTTGGGTCCTTCAGCTTGTCAAGTGAGCTATTTCTCCAGCTTCTAAAATTTCATGATTTTTAAACCTGTACCTGTCATCGTGCAGCACTTACAAGGTTGAGGCAGGACAGCCCGGAGTTTGAGAACAATCTGAGCTAAATAGTGAGTTCAAGGCCTCCTGAACTGTGAAGCAAGACCCTGTCTCAAAAAAAACAAATAATAATAAAAAAAGAGACAAACAAAAGAGGCCTGGGAGATGGCTCAGTGGAATAAGTGCTTCCCTGGCAAGCACAAGGGCCTGAGTTCAATCCCTGGTTCTGCAGAGACAGACAAAGAGAGAGAGAAACCAAACAACACAAAAAATTTACTTTTTTTTTTTTTTACTTTTTGAGACAGTTCAGGCTGGCCTCGAGCTTACTTTGTAGCTCAGGCTGGTCTCGAACTCACAACAATCCTCCTGCCTCAGCCTCCCGAGTGCCTTTGTTAACAACCTGTGATGTTCTATGAAGGTGGTGTAATCTTTAGGGCTTTTTTTTTCTTCTTTTTTAAAATCAAACTCAAATCTTGCACTTGCTGGGCAGGCGCTCTTGCCACTGAGCTATATCTCTGGCCTGGTGGTGGAATCTTTAGGAGGTGTCACCTAGAGTTCAATCCTTGAGTGTGTGGTCATGAAGAGGGTGTTGGGGTCTTGGTCCATTCTTCTTTCTCTTTGCTTCTTGGCTGCCATGAAATGTACTGGCATCCTTACCACCTGTTCTTAACAGGACACACTGTGCTCTTTCAGCAGGCATAGATTGAAAACCGTGAAACTAAGCCAAATCAAGCCTTTCCTCCTTTTAAGTGGGATAATAGATTTAGAAAACGAAAACTACACAGAACTTAAAGCTGAGTATGGTGGTACTTTCCTGTAATTTTGGCACTTGGGAAGGCTGAGGCACCCCAGACTGTGTCAGACCTTACTCAAAAATGTAAAGAAAAGGTTTGGGGTGTAGCTCAGCACAAAAGCCATGGGTTTAATCTTTAGTACCACAAAGAGAAACAAAGGAACTTCTTTGATCTGATGGAGTGTCTACTGGAAACTATAGTAACTCCAGTGGTACAACACTTGCTTAGTGATACCCTGGGTTCAACTCCCAGGACCTCAAAACAATCAAACAAAACAAAACAAAACAAAACAAAAAACTATAGCAGACCTCACCCTTAATGGACAAAAATTCAAAGTTTTCCCACTATAACAAATAATAGATTTTCGTATTATCACAATTGTGTGGAGGGGCAGGAGGGTAAGGTGGCTATAAATATCCTTTATACCTTAAAATATACCCTTATATATGCACTATTCCATATTATCTACTTATATTGCATAAGAATTCATACATTCAACAGTACACAAACATAAATTTATGCCTTCAAATGAATGAACTATTGCATACTTTAAATATAAAAATTGAATGGAGAATCATAAAAGTGAAGAAAACATTGAAAAAATACTAGTAAGACATTTTCTCATATTCTTAAACATGGCTCTAGCTTATGGAATGAATACTGTTTTGTTTTATTCTGTTCATTTTGCAGAACCAGGAATTGAACTCAGGCCCTTGAGCTTGCCAGGGAAGCACTTATTCTACTGAGCCATCTCTCTGGCCCCTGAATACTGGTTTTGTTGTGTGTTTTTTTTTTTTTTCCAGAACATTCATTTCCTTCCTTCTTCACAAAATCCAAATTTTTCTCCACTCTCCACACCTCCCTTACATCCGGCACTTTGGAAAACCTATGTTCCACTTAGCCAGTCATGATGACAGCGTCCCTTCTGTAATGTTGGCTCAGGAATTCTGGACCGACAGCATACCAATTTTTCTTCTTTCTTTCTGCCATACTAAATGGTTTTCATATCTCTGTCTTCACTGGGTAAGGACAAGAAGCATGTTTCCTCAGTTGGTGTGTACAGCCAAAGGGACCATAAAGCTGGATGGATGACAAAGCCAACAGAGTACCTGGGGACATGGAGCTTAACCCTGTGCACCAAGCTGTGTTACTTTACCTATGAAATCCCTGCTAGTCCAGATGTATTTCTTTATTGCTGGGACTAAGTATTTATTGTTGGGACCCCATCATGCTCAGTTAGTTTCTGCTACTTGCACTGAAAAGAGCATTACTGAAACCTGGATACCTATCTCACCAATTATTCTTGCCTGAATCAGTTAATACAGTGACGATCACAAAACACCATCCCCACTGTATTCGAGCTTGAGGCAGGATTTTGCTATCCAGTCCATGCAGTCCAGGTGGCCTTGAACTCCCTGTTCACCTCAGGCTGACCTTGAAGTTGAGATTCTCCTGCCTCAGCCTCCCATGTGTTGGGATTACAGACATGTCCTATCACACCCAGTTAGTTTTAACTCTTAGGTTCAAGTGATGCTCTGCCATAGCCTCCCAAATAGCTGGGACTAAAGGTACACACCATCATACCTGGATTAAACAGTTATTTTATATTACTTTTATTTCTTCAACATTTATTCATTGCTCTTTCTGTGTAAAAGTTTACTTCTGTGTGTTTTTTGAGACAGGGTCTTGCTAAGTAGAACAGGCTGGCCTCAAACTTGGAGTGCTGGGAGTGTGCACCACCATGTCCAGCTCGTTCTGTTTTAAGTGTGTCTACCAAATACCACACAATCACAAGATTTAAACAATACCTGCTGGGCATGATGGCCCCCCAGCTGTAACCCTAGCACTCAGGAAGCCTAGGCAGGAGGATTGCTGTGACCTTGACCAGCCTGGGCTACAAAGTGAGTTGAGGGCTAGCCATAGCTGCATAATGAGACCCTGTCTCAAAAAGACAAAAACAAAGATACAAAACCCAGAAATTTCAAGGTCAGCCTGGACTATAAAGCAAGATCCTTCTTAACCATCCAGCAGAAAAGTATAAAAAAGGAGGTATATAAAGTAAAGCCATATTAATATACTGAGTGAGCTATGAATGGCTGAAGTCAACAACATCTATGGATAACCCACCATTATTGTGGACTGCTGAACTGTGTTGGATTGTTCTATTAAAAAGAAAGAAAGAAAGAAGGAAGATCCTGTTTAAAAAAGGGGTGTAAGCTGGGCGTGGTGGCGCAGGCCTGTAATCCCAGCACTCGGGAGGCTGAGGCAGGAGGATTGTTGTGAGTTCGAGACCAGCCTGAGCTACAAAGTGAGCTTAAGGCCAGCCTGAACTGCATAGTGAGACCCTGTCTCAAAAAGAACCCCCCCTAAAATAAAAAAATAAAAAAATAAAAAAGGGGTGTGGGGGAGGGAAGATTGTATACAATACCCAGTCTGAACATTTAGTTTTTCTTTTTGGGGGCCGGGGAGATAACTAGTAGAGTAACTGCTTGCCTGGAAAGTGCAAGGTCCTGAGTTCAATTCCTGGTACTGCAGAAAAAAACAAAAACAAAACAAAACAAACAAACAAACAAAAAAAACACCTAGCTTTCTTTTTGTTGTTGTTGAGCCATATTAACTTTTACATTTATTTATTTATTATTTATTTATTTTAAATTTCTGTATTTAGTACAGGTTCTCACTACCTAAATCGGACTAGTAGTGATTCTCCTGTTTTCAACTTCCCAAGTGCTGGGATTACAGGTGCATGCCACCATGCCCAGTCTCAGTCTCATCATCGCATCCAAGGGGGCAGCGACAGGGCAGCATGCTAGGGATCAAACCCAGACTGCTGTGCTCTGCCTGTACTTTAGTCTGTTGAGCTATCTAGCCAGCCCATAACTTCTATTTTTATCAGTACACATTTGCAGTGTACCAATTCATTTTGGGGAGTTGGTATGTGTACATAATACATGTCAATTCTTTTTATGATCTTGTCCCCTCCATCTCTGTCTCCTTCCTATGTGCAAAAGCTCTACCGCTGTTTTCTACTGACTTTTATTTTTAAGCACTAATTTTAAGATGCAGATTTAACCTAGTCTTGTTTATCATGGCTCCTGTGTGTTTGGACTTACCATCTTACATTATTTTCTATTTTTTGTTTTCCCTCTGAATCTAGGCAGGAAGATTGCTGTGAACTCTTCAGACTTTTTTTTTTTTTTCCTCAAGACAGGGTCTTGCTATGCAGTTCAGGCTTGCCTCTGCCCACTTTTGTAGCCCCCAGGCTGATCTCACAGCAATCCTCCTATCTCAATCTCCCAAGTGCTGGGATTACAGGTGTGTGCCAACTCGCCTGGTTCCAGGGCCGGCATGGCATGCAGCGTTGGGGATGAAACTCAGGACCTTGTGCTTGCCAGGTAGGTGCTTATGCCTCTAAGCTATCTCCCAGCCCCCATTTTTTGTTTGTTTAAAAAGAAAATCACACAATAAAATATAAAAATCTCCATTGGTATAGTTTAATATAGTTTGACAAATTCGGCTTTTAAAATATAATTACAACAAAGCCCACATAGCCTTTTCCAATGTGTTGGCAAATATCATCTCTGAATTTTAAATCTTGTTATTACCTGACAGTTCTCCCACAGAATAGCAAACCTATGGGGGAAAAGTCCTATATATAATTATGTACTTTTGAAACTTAAAACAGAAATCACACTGTACCCTAGTGTTTATAATTTGCTTCTTTCTCTTATACTGGATCAGTTATTTCCATTAATGTAGTTCAACCTCATTGATTGCTTGACTATAGTACTGGGGATTGAACTCAGGGCCTCATGGATATCAGGCAACTGCTATACCACTGAGCTACCTCCCTAATCCTTAAGTTTTGGCTTACAATTTTTTCAAACAGGGTCTTGCTATGTTGCCCAGGTTGGACTTGAACTTGTGATTCTCTTGCTTCAGCTTCCTGGTTAGGATTATAGGATTAGAGATGTGTGCAACCACACTTTGCTTCTAGCTAATTTAATATCAGTGTTATTTGTAGTAAAATACATACAGAGCTGTAAATGGCTCTAGTCAACAACTTCTTTGGATAACCCACTGTTATTATGGACTGGTGGACTGCGTTGGAATGTTTCGCTGAATTCAAGTACCTATAATAATTGAATGACAGTAGAACACCCATCTTTGACAGGACTAGACAAAAAAAGTGGATACAGAGGAAGAACCATTGTGTTTGTATAAACAGTACAATTAGGATAAATATGCAGTACTTTGGCATAATTCTATGAGAAGCACTAATAGTGTTTAGACAGGATATCCTGTCTGCTTCTTGTACTATGGATAACCAGTAGGAATATAACAATGTAAAAAGTATTAATTATTGAAACTGTACTATAATTCAGCTTTTAAAAAAGGTAGGTATACAGCTACATTTTCTTAATTCATTGATCAGAAGCATATGCTCTAATAATATTTGTACACAGAGTATCATGTATGCACCTTGTACAACAAAAAGCCATTAAAAAAACAATGTGCAATATATAAATTGTTGAATCTGTCCTACTAATTTGATTTAAAACTGTCTCATTGTTACTTGTTCTTCGATAAAATAAATAAATAAAAAACTGTGGTTACCAGGCATGGTAGTGCACACCTGTAATCCCAGCACTTGGGAGGCTGACACGGGAGGATCAGAGTCTGAGCTGCATAGGGAGACCCTCTACCAAATTAAAAACAAAACAAAATAAAACAAACAAACAAACAAAAAACGCCTTTGGTTACTAGGAAAAAAAATTGGTTTGGTTTGGTGTTTGAAAGTTTTGTAATATAATTCGGGCTAGTTTTGAAATCAACTTGCAACATTTTTCCTGCCTCAGCCTCCCCATGTAGCCCAGGCTGGCCTCAAACTCATGGTGATCCTCTTGCCTCAGTCTCTAAGTGCTGGAATTACAGGCTTGTGCCACCACGCCTGGCTGAAATTTTTAAATTAAATATGGTTCTGTGAGATAACACTCTGGTAAAATCCAAGTAAGAACTAGGAAAACTGAGAATAAAGAAAGCACAGTCTCTGGTATCAAAGAGCTCACAACCTAGTTGGAGAAGACAAGAATTTAGGACAAGAGTTACACTATAGGGCATTAAGTGGATTGCTATAGATCAAGGTGCACAGAGGAGGGCATTTTTCTAATGATTAGTGATGGTTACTGTCTATCCATCTGCCTTCTGGCCATTTGAGTATTCTTTTTTTGAAGAATGCCTAAGTCCTTTGCCCCTTTTAAAATATAATTCATTCTTTTTTAAATGCTCATTTGTCATAGTTAAGTCATTTCTGAGGAACATTTAGGTTGTTTTAATATTTTCTATTATAAATAGCTTTGCAATAAATATTTTATATACTTCTTACACACAGATATTTCTTTACACATATATATCACATTGCCCATCCTAAAGTATTTTAAAGGTTATCATCCATATGATACTTACAAGTAACCAAAAAATACTTGTAGGGCATGTCACAGGATAGCAGTAACTTTTATTTTAATGTGTCCTGCCAAACAGTGCCTATTATCAACAGATGCACGCACAAGCTGGGTGTGGTGGCGCAGGCCTGTAATCCCAGCACTCAGGAGGCTGAGACAGGAGGATTGTTGTGAGTTTGAGACCAGCCTGAGCTACAAAGTGAGCTTAAGGCCAGCCTGAACTGCATAGTGAGAGCCTGTCTCAAAAAACAACAACAACAACAACAAATATATATATATAAAACATGCATGCACAGACAATGAAGGGAGAAATGGAAACAAGGCTTGTACAAATGGGGAGGGGGTCAGACTGAAGGTCATGGAGACAAACTGAAGAATTAAGATACACATGATGTGTATTCCTTAGGAGGAATATGATCTCTATATATGACAACTATGTATTAATAAAAGTTATTTTTTTAAAAACCTAAGAACATCCATTTCCTCATACTCTTGAATATATATGCTAGAAAATTTTCTGATCATTTTCTTGTCATGGGAAGGGCCATAGTAACTTCCACAGAAATCTATGATTTTAACACATTCAAACTCATCAATCTGGGGGCTGGAGAGATGGCTCAGTAGAATAAACGCTTCCTGGCAAGTACAAGGCCTGAGTTCAATCCCCAGTTCTGCCAGAACAAAAAACTCATTAATCTGTTATTTTAAAATCTTTTTATTTGGTTCAAGGTCTTGCTATGCAGCTTGGACTCATAGTGATCCTCTGGTCTCAGCTTCCACAGTACTGGAATCACAGGTGTGCACCTCCACACCTGTTTCACTGGCTGGCATGCCCAGGGTATTCCAGGACCAGCTTGGCATACAGTACCGGGGATTCCGGGTTCTTGCACTTGCCAAGCAGATGCATAGACCACCAAGCTATCTCCCCAGTCTCATCAATCTTTTTATAGTATTTAGATTCTGCCTGTTATTTTGAATTCTCAGGATCAAGTCCAAATGTTTGGAAATGCCATCAAAGGCCTGCTCTCAGATGTGGGCCCAGGATCTCTCCCCATGAGTTCTATGTTTTAATCATAAAAATCTCCTGACAGTCATCTGAAGAGGTCGAGCACCATGCCATGGGCCTTTCTCCCTGTGCACACAAATACCTCAAAGTCCTCCTGGCCACCTTCCTATAGTAACAGGGAGTCCATGTTGGTAGCCAGGTCCTTTGTTGCGAGACTTTCCCAGTCTCTCTTGTAGCTAGAACTTGCAGCCATTGGGCTAAGAGTGAAAATGATTCCCATATCTTCTGAGCTATTCCTCTTCTCTTGCAGTGCTGGTGGTACAGGTAGACACCACCACACCCCATTCATTTCAAGGTATTTACTCAATGTGTTTTCTGTAGAAGTGACTTGACAAGAACATACCTTAAATACCTAGCATAAACTTTATAATAAATGTTGTGGAGTAAATCAAATTATGTGAACAGCCATTGGACCACCCAGTTTACAAAGAGGTGCAACAAATTTTAAAGAAGACAAATGACTATTTTCAGAAAGCATCAAAAAGTGAATTTATTTAACCATACTCAGTTGATAATACAGCAAGTGGGTGAATAATTCATGCTATAGCATGCTGAATGAACTGAAAACAAAAAGTTGTTTGGAAGGAGGCAGAGGAACTTTGTCCTGTAAGAATCAGAACCGAGGGGCTCCATAATCATCTGGCATCCGTTCAATGTTGTATCTGATCAGAACAGAAAACACTGGTAAGAAAGCGAGGAGTACAGAACACATCTAAAAACTCATCCTTTACTGACTGTTCTTCCATCCCAGCTATCAATCCTTTTTGTTTGGGGTAACATGGTAGTGGAATCTCACCACGAATGACTTTCAGCTAAACGTTGACTATATTATCTTTATTCTTTAATGTCAAAAAGCTATCAAGCTGGGAGTCAAGATCTGAGCACAGGGAAGTCCAACTGTTTGGTACACTGTGCCACCCCAAACTGCAAAGCTGGGCAAGAAGACTGACATGGAAACATCCAAGAATGCTCAAAAACAGCTTTTGATTTTCTTTTTTTTTTTTTGGTGGAACCAGGGATTGAACTCAGGCCCTTGTGCTTGCCAGAGAAGTGCCTATTTCACTTAGTTATCTCCCTGGCCCTTGACTTTTTTTTTTGTATCAGGAATTGAACTCAGGACCTTATGCTTGTAAGGCAGGTGCTACAACACTAAGCTAAATCCCCTGCCCAACTTTTTTTGATTTTTAAAAATAAGCTTTTTGTTTCACATATGAAGTGCTAATTAAAGATTAGTTTTCTAAAGAGGTATTAGAAATCTTTTTAAAAGCGCAGGGGTCGGGGTCAGGGAGATGGCTCAGTGGAATAAGCACTTCCCTGGCAAGTGCAAGGGCCTGAGTTCAATTCCTGGTTCTGCCAAAAAAAAAAAAAAAAAAAAATAGTAATAATAATAATAAAAAAATAAAAAAAATAAAAGCGCAGGGGCCTGAGTTCAATCCCTGGTTCTGCCAAACTAATAAACAAACAAACACCAGTAAAATAATCCTTTGTACTGAAAGCAGTACATGTATCTGTTCTAGTATTCTTACTGAAACAATCTGAATGACTGGTTCATTCCTAAATCTTGTCTTTCCTTCTGCCCTGGTTATTGCTACCTTGTCTTATTCTTCAAATATAACCATATGAATGTTTGATATACTAATTTCCTTGAAATTCTATAATCTTACAACTAGCCTGATTTTTTAATTGCTATCAAATGTATACTTCTAATTCTTTCCCAAGAGCAATTTCTCACCTGTGATTAGAAATGTACATGATAGGAACTCCAGGGATCTTCCGGATTCTCCGTTTAAGGTCTCGGTCAACTGTGGCCACAATGTAACACTTGTGCTGAAAGAATTATGCACAGATGTTCAGAGTTCAGTACTCATTACCATTAGAAAATGGCATAATCACTGACTAGCTGAAAAATAATTCATTTTCAAAGTAATTAGCTAAAGGAAGGAAGTGCCAATTGGCTGAGTAGCTACTATGATCTTGGAGCTCATGTTTATGAAGCATGTAACAAATGGCCTGAGTTGAATGGGAGTTTGAGAATCCCTCCTTCTCCCCCCGCCTTCTGGGGATTGAACTGGGGTCTGCTGCCATGAACTATACCCCAACCTTTTATTTTTTAGCTTAAGCAAGAGTCTAAGTCACTAAATCACCCAGTTGGCTGGAATCGTGATCTTGCCTAGCCTCCCAGAGTTCTGGGATTGCAAGCACACACCACCAGTGACTAAAACAAAAGTCTGGGAGTGGTGGAGCACACCTGTAATCCCAGCGCTGGGGAGGCTGAAAAGAGGAGGATCACTATGAGGAGCTGCATAGTGAGATCCTGTACCAAATATATTACACAAGACAAACTCCCCAAATCCAAAAAGAACAACTGTGTATAAGCTGGAAACCACCTCCCATCTCTTATGTGAAAGAGATGTTCACAGGGCAGAGAATTCTAGTTCTAGAAAATGCCCCAGGGACACCACACAAATACAGGAGGGAGGCACAGCACTCTTCCTTCAGAGATTGGCACTCAGCTCTCAGCCTTCTTGGGGGTAAGGAAGCCACTGCCTAGGTATGGAACCCAAAAAGGGAGCTCTAGGGTAGGAAGTTTGAGTTTAGCAGCTCTGAAAGCTGCATCATTTAAATGTCAGCTGGGAGCTGGTTTGCGCAGTATGTTGGTCACATCCAAATCTCTGCTAAGTTCTATTACATGTAACATCACGGTGACATCTGTGCTATGGGAAATCAAAGCAAATGCTGGACTCCCATATGGGATGAAGTGGCTAGCGGTTACAACGGTCAGCAAATGAAGATGATCATCTTCATCAAGAAAGCTCTTCCATCCATGACAGGGTCAAATCCAGGGCTGGGCACATGGCAGGCAACCATTGTACTGATGAACTGCAGTCCAGCTCAAGACAGGTTCTTTTTCTCTTTCTGTCTTTTTCAGATAGGGTATCACTATGTAGTTCAGGCTGGCCTTGAATTCATTTCACCCCAGGCTGGTTTTGAACTTGCAACAATCCTTCTGCCTCAGCCTCCTGAGGGCTGGTATCACAGGCATGTACCACCTTGCCTGGCTCAAAACATGTCCTTACATGTGGAGACAGTGGCACACACCTGTAATTCCAACTACTTGGGAGGCCAAGGGAGGAATCTCACAAGTTTGAGGGTAGCCTAGGCAACATGGTAAGATCCTATCTCAGAATAACATTAAAGAAAAATGGTTGAGGATGCACACTGGGACTTCCTAGATTCAAATCTTTACTATCCTGCTCTTCCCTGCATATACAAACACAAAAATAATCAGTAGTGCCAGCTTTTATGTTTGATAAGGACTTCAGGCTAGGAGAATTTAAAGCCTGTTTATTCAAGAATGTGAGACAGCACTCTGGAAGCTTCCTCAGTGTCTGAGGAACATTCCATATGGAGAGGGACATATAGAGAGGGTCAAATTTTTTGTATATTTGGTATAGGCCTCACTAAGCAGCTCAGACTCATAGTGATCCTCCTGTCTTCAGCCTCCCTAGTGCTGGGATTACAGGTGTGCTCTATGAGCCCAGGGGCAGGGCAGACGCAGTATTTGGTGCTGGGGATCAAACCCCAGTTCCTGTGCTTGCCTAAGCAGATGCTTGTCCACTGAACTATCTCACCAGCCCAAATTTCTATTCTTTTAAATTAAAAAAAAAAAAAAAAAAAATTTCCAGCCCCAATTTTTTACATGGGGAGGAAATGAAACCTTATTTAAGAGGCAGATGGAATCTAATATATTATCATTTTTTTTTGGCAGAACTGGGGATTGAACTCAGGCCCTTGCACTTGCCAAGGAAGCACTTATTCATTGAGCCATCTCCTTGGCCCTGATATTATTATATTAACATTAACTCAAACCTTTTAACAGATTTGTGCAATAAAAAAAACAGTAAGTGTGCCAAATTGTACACCTAGTCCACGCAGGTGTTAAGATTTGAAACCATGTTTTTCCCCAGTTTCAATACACTTTTTCAAGTAAATATGGATGCCTATGCTTTCTTTTCTTTTCTTTTCTTTTTTTTTTTTTGCAGAACCAGGGATTGAACTCAGACCCTTGTGCTTGCCAGGGAAGCGCTTATTCTACTGAGCCATCTTCCCGGCCCCTGCCTATGCTTTCTATGAAGGAATAACATATTTATGTTCACTTAGATTCTTAGATACTTTACCAACCCTGAATGTTCAGGAGATAGAGTTCACTTTTCTTTTAAAGCTCAAACTAAGCATTTAAAAACTGATGATACCTGAGTTACTCTCTGCACTAAGCAGTCATCTGCGTAGGTCCCTTTATGTGTGCAAGGTAATCGTTCAAACCGTGGATCCTTGGCAATCCTGCAAGGTGGTAAAAGTCAATTAAAGAAAACAGTGAAAGAAATTGGGTAACTTCTGTGTCTCAATCAGTGAAACAAAAGTAACATGACTTCTGTGGATTTTTCAGGTACCCTTTCCTTTGAAAGCTAATCCCCTAACTGGAATGACAACTTCCAGGAAAGGGAGTCCAAGCTTCTGACAGCTGGTGTGCCTAACGTCATTTAATCATCACAACATTGAACTACTTCACTTCCATCTTACAGAAGCAGGTTCAGAAAGGTTAATTTGTGGAATCCAACACAGCAGGAAAAAGGCAAGATTCAGAACCAAGTCAATTTTGACCTAAACATCTCACTTTTAGGAAGCTGCTTTACACAAGTGTTCTAGAAGATAGGCATTCCATAAAATGGTCATTACCAGTTTGTGGAAGTAAAAAATGAGAAATAATCTAAACATCTATTAAAAAGTAAAAGTTAAAAACTTTTTTTTTTTTTAGGACAGGGTCTACAGGGTCTCACTATGTAGTTCAGACTACTAGTGATTCTCCCGTTTTCAGCTTCCTAAGTGCTAGGATTACAGGTGTGCCACCACACCCAGTCTCAACCTCAGGGGTGGGGCTGGCATATCAAACCCTGGCCACTGTGCTCTGGCTAAGCAGGCTCTTTAGTCCACTGAGCTATCAAATTTGCCCTTAAAAACATTTTGGTGCCTCTATCCTGTTTTTTTTTTTTTTTTAAAAAGAGGTACAGTTGTAGGTATGAAGAATCTACTAAACAGTTGAATAAACAAACAGGCCAATGAAATATATTTGTTACTTTCTGAAGCAGTTCTGGAAGTGTGTTTTGTACATCTTTAGTTGTTTCATGTCCCACAGGAATTCAAACATTTGCCTTTTGTGGTCACTTTGACTCAGGAAGAATAATGCAGATGAAGATGTTCCTTTTTTTTTTTTTGGTACCTGGGATTGAACTCAGGAGGTGCTTATGCTGCTGAACTATCTTCCCAGCTCTCATTTTTAAGGGTTTGCCTTTTCATTGGATTGGGCCAAGCAGTATTCACTATAATTTTGACCACAGCTTGCAAAGACCCTTAACAAAGATGACTTCCATAACTATTTTAAAAAGTGTACAATGGGAGAAGTGTTCAAATCGAGGAGTAATTTGAGGTGCATAAATGATAATTTATTTTTTTTTATAGTATGTATTTGGTACAGGGTCTTACTACACAGCTCAGACTTATAGTGATCCTCCTGTTTTCAGCCTCCCCAGTGCTGGGATTACAGGCATGCACCACCATGCCTGGACTTGATAGTTTACTTTGTAGTGTAATTTTCCTGAGTCTTTTAGATTTGCATTTATATAATAAAAGTCTATTAAAATATTTTACATATATGTGTTTATAAAATTTACTAACCTTTCTCATTTATCGCTTGGGATAGGAGAACAGAAAAAGTAACCATGAAAAAGGACTTTTTCATTCGCTGTGTGTTGCCATAGTAATTCAAAGGTATCATCTTCATATAATCTTGAAAAGAAGAAAGATCTCTAGTCTGTGATTTCTAGAGCTATGTGTTTTTTTTTTTTTCCCCTCAGGGTTTAGCTGTGCAAGTTCAGGCTGGCCTTGAGCTCACTTTGTAGCCAAGGCTGTTCTTGAATGATCCTCCTGCCTCTGCTTCTTGAGTGTTGGGATTATAGGCATGCGTCACCATACCTGGCAAGCTGTATCCTTCCTGTTACACAAGGGTGAGTCACAGAAATGAACAAAAACACAAAGTAACACACAGGTGCTGGGCACCTAAAACTATTCCATGTGGCACTACAGTTTAGCACTTTAGTATGGTGGTGTATTTAGGAAAAAAAATGACATGGAGATAAAATAAAATGAAGATGAGATAATGTGTCAAGCAAGCTGGGATGGTGTGTTGGCATCCCGGGGACAGCGAGCACATCGGGCAGGAAGAGGTTGGTCAAAAGGAGGGCAAATATGCTTCGGAAGGTTGCCAATGGAGCACAGGTTTCATGGCTGCGGTGATGGCAGTCTACAGAGGTTTTCAAGGGACACAGTGATGGAAGCCACCTGTCCTGGGAAGACTGGTGGGCTGGTGAGGATGCACTAGGATGGTAGCTGGGACATGAGGCAGGCAGCACTCCAGGCTGCTCTTTCGTGAAGCCTTTTATTTCTGGAATTTCATCTTCTCCTCTCTATTGGATCTTTCCAGAAACAGCCAATACATTATATGGTCCTTCCTTTTTTTTGGCAAAACTGGGGATTGAACTCAGGATGTGCTTTCCAGGCAAGCGCGTATTCTACTGAGCCATCTCCTGGGCCCCCTATATGGTCCTTTCTATCTTAGAAAAAAAGAGAATCCCCCAATATACAACTTTTACTTCCCTCCAGCTGCCACCCTATTTGTTTTGTTTCTCTTCATAGTCAAACTTGATGTCTCTATTTTCTCCACTTCCATTCTTTATTTTTTTTGTTGTATCAGGGATTGAACTTAGGTCTTTGCACTTGCCAGGCAGGTGCTTTTACTGCTGGGCTATCTCCCTAGCTCCCCATTCTTTATTTTTGTCTTTTTGAGACAGGGTCTCACTATGCAGTTCAGGCTGGCCTTAAGCTCACTTTGTAACTCAGGCTGGTCTCAAACTCACAACAGTCCTCCTGTCGCAGCCTCCCGACTGCTGGGATTATAGGCCTGTGCCACCATGCCTGGCTTTTATTTTTATTATTTAAAAAATAATTGCTTCTTCCACCCCCTTTTATTTCGAAGTGTTTCAAGCAGACAAAGAAGGATAAAAAAGATAACAACTCCTTATAGCCATTACTAAATATTTCATTAATGAAACAGAACATTACAAATCAAAAGAAAGTCTCTTCTCCAGTCCTACTCTATTGTCATACCTCTCATGACTTAACTGGTTATCTCCAGTTCGTGTTTTTTTTTTCCAGAACCAGGGATTGAACTCAGGTTCTTGTGCTTACCAGGCAAGTGCTTATTCTACTGAGCTATCTCCCCAGTACTCCAGTTCTGTATTTATCATTCCCACATGTTCATTTGCTATATACAATAAATACATAATGTTGCATATGTACATACTGTTAACAGTAGTAATAGTTTGCTTTATTTTAATTAGTTCTTTTTTTTGGAGACAGGGTCTTGGTATATATTCTAGGGTAGACTTGAACTCATGGCAATCCTCCTGCTTCAACCTTCCAAGTGTTAGAATTACAGGCATATGCTACCACACTTGGTTGCTTTCCCCCATGCCCCAGGCACCAGGGATCGAACTCAGGACTTTGCACTTGTTAGGCAGGGACTGTGCTGCTCAGCTATATCCTGGCCCTTATTTTTTATTTTGAGATAGGGTATTGCTAAATTGGTTAGTCTGGATTGAAATTTGTGATCCTCCTATCATCTCTCCAGTATTTTCTGATAGGGTATTGCTAAATTGGTTAGTCTGGATTGAAATTTGTGATCCTCCTATCTATCTCTCCAGTATTTTCTTCCTTTTTTTGTGCAGGGTCTCACCATGCAGCTCGGACTGTAGTGATCCTCCTGTTTTCAGCCTCTAGTGCTGGGATTACAGGCATACACGCCTGGCTCCATTGCCGGCTCAGTGCACCCAGGGGGCAGTGCCAGTGTGGCATGCAGTGCCAGGGATCAAACACTGATCCCTGCGCTTGCCTAATCAAGTACTTAATCCACTGACCTATCCCCACCCCTCGTTTTTAAATGTACTTAGTAAAGGGTCTACATGGTCTCACTACACAGATCACATTTGTTTTTAGCCTTCCAAATGCTGGGATGCTGCCTGACATTTTTTGCTCTTACTAAAATAATTCTAGGGCTGGCCAGATAGCTCAGCAGACTAAAACACCTGCTTGGGCAGGTGTAGAGACCTGGTTTGATCCTTGGCACAGTGTAGTACGGCACAGTGGCCCTGCCTCCAGGGCATGCTGAAAAGGTGAATGAGACTGGATGTGGTGGTGCATACCTGTAATCCCAGCACTTGGGAGGCTGAAAACAGGAGGATCACTATGAGTCCAATCTGTGCAGTGAGACCCTGTATTAAATACATTAAAAAAAAAAAATCTAATACTATGGCATATATGAGTTACCCTATGGCTGTGCCTTTTAATTTTATCAGGACCCATAGTATGAAATGCATGCAGTTTATGCAGTTTCTCCCAACACACCCACATATGAGAGTATGTTAGTTCTGGGAAGCAGAACTCAGCTTTTACGTCATACAATGTATGGTATTTATAATCCATTTTATTACATTTTAATAAAAGTACTGGTTGAGATTAAACTGATCACAAGCTATGGATTGATCTCCAGGTTGAAAGACAGTGTTATAGGACTACGAGACAACCTGGATCTTACTACATATTGCTAGACTACTCTCCAAAGTGATGTCTAATCGATATCTTTAGTAGTTGAGTATGAGAATTCCTATTGCTCCAGTTTCAACTATTTTGAACACTGTTGTATAGATTTATAAATTTTTGCCACAGCCATGCATGGTGGCATGCCTGTAATGCCAGCATTCAGGGAAGCTGAGGCAGAAGGACCATGAATTTGAGCTCAATCTGGGCAATTTATTGAGGGATTGCCCTGAGTTTGAGGCCAGTCTGGGCTATGTAGCAAGTTCAAGGTGAGTCACTGCCACAAAAAAACAAAACAAAACAACAACTCCAAATAAAAATAAAAGGCCAGCAATATAAAGGCCACATGGTCAATCCCAAATACAACACACACACACACAAAGAACTAGCTCAAACATACACACAAATGATTTTCACTGACAAAACCTCTGTGTTTTGGTATGTAGTAAAAGTACTTTATATGCTTTGTGTATACTTCCCATTTCATGACACCAGATGCTGACGTGTCCTTCAAGTGAAGATTGAATAAATTCTTTAAGTTAGGGTCTTATTATGTAGTCCAGGCAGGCCTGGAACTTACTATCTAGCTTAGATGAGGCCTCCCAGTGATCCTCCTGCTTCAGCTTCCTTGACTGTCAGGATTACAGGCAAATACTGGGATCACAAGTGTGTACCACAGGGCTGGGGAGATGGCTCAGTAGAATAAGTGCTTCCCTGGCAAGCATAAGGGCCTGAGTTCAATCCTCGGTTCTGCCAAAAACAAACAAACAAACAAACAAACAAAAAAAAAACAAGCACCACTATACTCAGCCAATAAGGGCATTAAGTGACTCAGGTTTAAAAAGGAAACAAATGCCAGTGAGTAGCAGTGATGAATACAATGGCTACTAGCCTTGTATAAGCTGTTGGTTTGATTCATACCAGAAGTTTCATAATTAGTGCAAATACAATGACAAATCAACATAGTGCCTCAGCATTGTGATGGTTTTGTGAATTCTCTGCAAAGGTCTTTAGGCTTCATGGTGGTTTACACAGACTCTTTGGAGTATATCAACTGTAAATTTAAGGTTGATTTTTGGAGTAAACGTAAAATCTTTTTTTTTTTTTTGTGGAACCGGGGATTGAACTCAGGTCCTTGCACTTGTCAGGCAAGCACTTATTCTACAGAACTTTCTCCCCAGCCCCCTTAAAATCTTTTGTTGAGGCAAGGTCTCACTTTGTAGTATGGGCTGGCCTTAAAGATGTAGTAGACTAGCCTCAAACTTAAAAGTGGTCTTCCTTCCTTAGCCTCCTGAGTGCTGAGATTATAGGTACCACACCTGGCTTTATAAACTCACATTTTACTTTATTTACATTTTACTTTATTTATTTTTAATGTATTTGGTACAAGGTCTCACTACATAGCTCAGACTCATAGTGATCCTCTTGCTTTAAACCTCCCCAGTGCTGGGATCACTGGGATTGCTGGGATTACAGGCATACACTATCACACTGGGTCTTAGCATGGTGGCTAGCTTAACATGCCTAGGGGCAGGATGGTGGCAGGTGGTGTTGTGAATTAAAGTTGGTCCCTGCACTTGCCTAAGAAGGTGCTTAGTCTGCTGAGCTATATCACTGGCCCTAAACTCAAAATTTTAAATGTAGATTTTAAAAACTCAAATTCTGAAGGAGATGGTTAGATGACAAACTCATAGCTTCTAGCTGAAAAATCTAGAGGCCTTTCAAAGAGGCCCACAAGACCAATATGGCTAAGCAATTTAGTTTGAAGAGCTCCAGCTTCAAATTGCTTCAACCTTAAATACTTACTTTTTAAATTATAGTTTTAATTTTTATTAAAATAATTGGAGGCCGGTAAGATAGCTCAACAGACTAAGCACCTGCTTAGGCAAACACAGGGAGTGGAATGGATTCGATATCCAGCACCACATGCTGAACCGTTCCTGCCCCCAGGTACAATGAGGGGTCAGTCTGGGCATGGTGGTGCATGCCTGTAATCCCAGTGCTAGGGAGGCTGAAAATAAGAGGATCACTGCATCTGAGATGCATAGTGAGACCATGATTCAAATGTATTAAAAAATAAAATAATTGGTTAAGAAATCTCTGGATAGTGGCTGGGGAGCCAGCTGGCTCAGTAGAATAAGTGCTTGCCTGGCAAGCATAAGGGCCTGAGTTCAATCCCAGGTTCTGCCAAAAAAAGAAAATAAGAAATCTCTGGACAGCAAAGAGATGAAGAAAGGACAAAAGAAGCTTCAGTATACCAGTGTGGAATAAACTTAAATTAGCTCCTTCCTACCTTAGGGCCACTCGATACTTCTGTCCCAATTTCTCAATTTCCGCCATTACACAATCAGTTATACAAGGGATACCTACCAGGAAAAAAAAAATACAGAAAATTTAGTAACAAAATAAAGAAAATACTCTGAATTATATCTTGTTTGGTCTTTAAAGACTCAGGAGATATGTGAATGACTGCAGAATAAATACATGGAAGTGAATAGTGAGAGCCAAATCATTGTTTAGGCAGTGATGACTGAAATATTCGATGAGTACTTAAATATAACTTATTATAGTAAAAGACCCCTCAAAAATACTCCATTCCACTTAGAAGACATGCATGCATACATGCTACTGTCTCTAACTTGCCCCCTGCCCCTTTTTGTGGTACCAGGGATTGAATTTAGGACCTTGTACTTGCCAGGCAGGCGCTTATCCTACTGAGTTATCTCCCTATCCCCACTTTTGAGACAGTCTATGTATTTCAGGGTGGTCTTGAATTCAGTAATCTTCATCCACTAATTTCCAGTGCTGGGACTACAGGTGTGCATTACCATGTCCCCTCTTGGAGGCAATTTTGGGAAGTCCTCTTTTGTGCCTTTATGCAGTGTGATAAGAAATATGGTGAATGCTGCCACCTAATGTCATCCAAAGGAAAAGCAGGCTCACAACAATGTTGAGGTGAATCCTAAGTTTACTCCTTGGTGCGACTCCTAGAAAAGCCCCTCTGACAACTGTAAGTCTTGGTACAAGGGATATAAAGAACCTACTAAGGTTAGTATCTATGTCCACATAGGGCCACTAAAGACTCACTGTTATAGGCACTGTTATAGCATAGGACCTAAACTTTAAACCATTCTTTTTATTTAAATTATTTTTTACATATTATAGGTTCATAGTTTACTTGTGTATGGAGGCTCATGGCTGTAATGCCAGAACTTTGGAGGCTGAGGCAGGAGGATCATTATGAGTTTGAGACTAGCCTCTGCTACAAAGTGAGTTTAAGGCCAGCCTGAACTACACAGTGAGACCCTGTCTCAAAAACCAGAACAAATTAAAACAAATGTATATGCACATACATCAAAAAAAAAAAAAAAAAAAAAAAAAATACAGCAAAGGCTTTTATATGTCTTTTTAATATTTTATATATAAAAAACCTGTCACCTGACCATTTTCCACTCTACTACTTTTTTTTTTTTAATGTATTTGGTACAGGGTCTCACTACATAGATCAAATTGGACTCATAGCAATTCTCCTATTATCAGCCCCCAAGTGCTAGGAATATAGGCCCATGTCACCACACCCAGTCTCAATCACCTCTCAATCACTGTCTCAGTGCGCCCTAGGGAGCTGGGGTGGCAGAGTATGCCGGGATAGAACCCCAGCTGCTGCATTCTGCCTAATTCTGCTGAGCTATCTGGTAGGCCCTTCATTTTACTACTTTTGATCCTAATAGCTGTTTTACTCCAAAAGGGCCATTTTTTTTCTCACCTGGGGGTTACCTTTATTTTTTTTAATGTAATAAA
>PVKA01035963.1:0-22211 GCA_004027165.1 Ctenomys sociabilis
TACATTTGCCAGGCAGGCACTTCTGCTGCTGAACTATAGCTCAAATCCCAGCAAAAAATCTTTCTCATTTGCTAAATGTCTGAGAAGGATCAAGCATGAAATGTGGGCATTTAAAGTACTGAGCTTGGGAATGCTTTCTGCCTGCCATGCCATGAGTTGCTGTTCGGTCACAACACCCAGCTTACCAGTGAAACCTCTGCAAACTGAAAGCTCAAATGAACCTTTTCTCCTGTAACGTATGGGTGTTGGGTATTTTGTCTTATATAGAAATATAGGTATGAGACAAAAGCCTAATGTCTCAAGCGACCAAGAAGCAATACACAGAGCCCAAGGAGAGCTGTTGTCTCTCACTTGTAAATCCTGGCAAGCTGGGATTCAAGGCTTCAGATAACAGCTTCTCCTGCTGGTGCCCTGTTTTCTTTGACCCTTTGCTAGGGATGTTATCAGCTGGCATTTGTGTAAACCTAGTTTTAGCTAAATAGTGGAAGTCCATAGAGAAAGTACTTTGTGTTCATCAAAGTAATTATGCACATTCCTCAGCCTGCCTTTAGCCTTCAATAAATGTGAGGTGCTTCTGTAGCTCTGGGCTCACTTCCAGAGACTGATCTCAGTGAGATCTCTAAAGGTGTATTCATCAGGTCTTCTTGTCGTTTCTTTTGGCACCGACTTACAACATACAACAGTCTTAGCAAAAATAAATTAAAACAACCTGAAAAGTGAAGAACTAAGCAAAAAGAAAAAGGAGGAAGGAAATATCTGGGAATTAAGAACAAGCTGACAAGAGAAAGAGAAATCACCGAGGAACTCGAGAAGCTGAAAATAAGTCAGGAAAAATAAAGATACAGTCTGAAAATGGATAACTTCTGGATACATACAAATCACAAAAACTGAACCAATGTGATATAAAAAGCACTGGGTAATCCAACAACACATGAACCTGAAGCAGTTAAAAAAAGAAAAAAACCACCGGGGCTGGCCAGATAGCTCAGTGTATTAAAGCACCTGCGTAGGCAGAGCGCAGTGGCTGGGGTTCAATCCCTGATGCACCTTGCTGGCCTGCCCACCCAAGGCCTGCTAGGAGGGCGATTGATACTGAGTATGGTGGCACACACATGTAGTGACACCCTGTAAATCCTGTATTGAAATATCAAAAAAAAAAAAAAAAAACCAAACAAACAACAACAACAACAACAAAAAAAAAAACAGAAAAACAAAAAACCCAAAACGCACCGACTAGGAAAAGCAAAAAACAAAATAAAACAATAAAATTCATAAATAAATAAATAAACTTGTGACTAAGGGAAAGTGAAGTAGAACAATTGTGTAGCAGCATTTGCAAGGCCCCTAAATTGATCTCCAGCACCAGAAACAACAAAAAGCTGATTGCCATGAAAATGTATTATTTTTTACAAAAAATAAGGTACTGGGTGGAAATCTGCTTTATCGAAAAAGAAAAAATTATTCTAGGGAGAAAGAATCATTGACACATGTAAGGTGAAAAGGAATGAGGGATAATGTGAAATGCAGCAAAGGAAGTCTCAATATTCTCAGCTATGAAACCAACTCAGGGATTACATTGCAGGTGTTACAAATGTATTATTTAGGCCAAAAATATCAAGTGTTGGCCATCACCTGAAAGAACTCTGGAAATAAAAAAGAGACCCTATCCTGATCAAGGGCAATGTGTTATGCCCACGTGTGCACCTGCTATTCCACTTAGCACACGTCATAAAAGAGTCTTGGAGAAGGGTCAGATCCTAGGACTCAGAGGTGGGGAACCGGCCTAGAGGCCCTCAGTCACCAGGCTGTGAGTTCTTGCACAGCAATGGACTAGTCTGTGAGATAGCAGAAGAGGTTCCTGAAGTCCAGGGAGTCAGATGGTGCAAGAGCTTTACTGAGCACACCGGAACAGGAAGGGTCCTGTAGATAGAACCCAGGGAGGGCAGGGCCTGGGCCTGCTCCTGGAACAATAGAAGGAAACCATACCT
The DNA here is from genome assembly GCA_004027165.1 of Ctenomys sociabilis. NCBI lineage: Eukaryota > Metazoa > Chordata > Mammalia > Rodentia > Ctenomyidae > Ctenomys > Ctenomys sociabilis. Next base: position 1,989 of record PVKA01035963.1, read on the forward strand.
GTGGAGGTGGCAATCTGGCCCTTGCCCTTCCGCTCTATCTCAATCACCCGAAGGCCTCTTTCAACATAACTCTGGAAAGACTGTGAGAAATTTTTCAAAAATGGCTCAATATCAGCTTCTGAATATTTTTTCTTATATTCATACAGCTCTGCTAAGCCCTGGTAAACAAGAGAAAGGAAAGGTAGGGATGAGCATTAGTGCCTCTTTCCCACAAAGTAGGTCCCTATTTGGTTTAGTCCTTTTACTCTTACCTCTTTAGTGTTTTCCTTAGAGCCAATCTTAAAAATCTCAGCTAAGAAATAACTCAGTGTAGCCTTTGACGATTTTTCATCCTGCAAAATTGAAAGATGCCAGGAAAGCTGTTTGAATTATTCATTAGGAACCAATGGTTCTTGATATCTCAAAATCTGGACCTGACTGATATGTGCCGGCAAGTAAAAGTGCAGCAGAAACACCAACACTCTGCTTAGAATGCCCTTGGTTTCAGGTTTTTCAGCTGCAGCAAATGAGAGAGCAACTGTCCCCTGAGTCTACAATTTAACAGCACGCACAGTAGGTGTTTCTAGGAAGCGAAACCTTGGGCACACACATAGAAACCTTTCTTGGGGCTTCCACATAAGGTTATTAGTGTACATTCTGAAGTGCCATGTTGGAAACTGTTAGCGCTAGAGTCAGACAGCAGGAGACCAAGCAGGCCAATCCCTGGTCTTACCCTTGGCCTTCAGAGGCATCTCTAGGACCTAATTGCAGAGCTGGGCCATTCCCGAGACACCTCCACCCTGCACCCAGCCTTTGCCGCAGGTCACTCACTATTCTCGATGTACCCTTCTCAGTTTCCTTCTCAGACTTGCTCCCAGCCTGGTCCATGCTATGCTTCATCAAGCAGCAGAGGTGGGCCTCCAGCTCAGACTCATTCTTGTTGTCAATCATTGTGAGGTGGTCCAGGATCTGATGGGAGTCAGCACATTCACGTAGAGGTGGTGCCCTAGCCCAATATGCTCTGAAGCCCCGCATACTAGCTGCTGTTACTACTTACCTTGGGGCCTTTTAACTTGCATAAGGTGTGCAGCAGGATCTCTAGGGTCCTTATGGGAAATTCACTTTTGAATTGCTTCAGCTTTTCCTTAGGGAATACCTTCAAGAACATGTGTATGTCCCGAAGAATTCTGTCAAGATTGATGCTCTTGATGGTATTGGGCAATTGCTGAACCACTCTCCAAAGACACTATTGAGAAAAGAAATGAAAAGTAGGAGAGATTGGAGAGTGAGGGCCATATTTTTTGGGGGGGTGGGTGTTGAGGGTATTATATTGACAAGCATTTTTCCTAAACTTAGGCTCACTTCTGAAAGATGGCTTGAAATATAAGTGAGGGTCATAACCTTTAAGTTCAGCTGGGAAATATAAAACTTTTTTGTTTTAATTTTCTGATATAGTTCAAGCTGGCCTCTAGCCTCAAATGATCCCACTAGCTCAACCTCCCAAGTGCTAGGATTGTAGGTGTACATCACTAGACTCACCTAAACATGACATATTTTATTTTATTTTATTTATTTATTTATTTATTTATTTTTTTTTTTAAATTTATTTTATTTTTTATTTATTTTTTTGTCTTTTTGAGACAGGGTCTCGCTATGCAGTTCAGGCTGGCCTTAAGCTCACTTTGTAGCTCAGGCTGGTCTCAAACTCACAACAATCCTCCTGCCTCAGCCTCCCAAGTGCTGGGATTACAGGCATGCGCCACCACGCCCGGCTTTTATTTTTTATTTATTTTATGTATTTGGTAGAGGGTCTCACTATGCAGCTCAGACTCACAATGATCCTCCTGTTTTCAGCCTTCCCAGTGCTGGGATTATAGGTATGCACCACCATGCCCTACTTTGGTGGCTCAGTGAGTCTGGGAGCAGACTGGTGCAGCAGTTGGTTCTGGAGATCAAATCCTGGTCCCGGCGTTTGCCTAACCAGGCACTTAGTTTGCTGAGCTATCTCACCGGCCCTACATCTGCATGAAATGTTTTAATCACTCTACCTCTTCACTGCCTATATGATGACAAATCATCTCTCTGTCTGTCTGTCTGTCTCTCTTTCTCTCTCTTTCTCTGTCCCTTTCTTCCTATTTCCAGGGCTGGGGCTATCATGAATACTGTGAAAACATGGGCATTCTGCCCTTTATTTCCTTGGTACCTGAGAACAGATTAATCTAGTTTGCTCAAGCACATCAAACTTGAGCAGACAGAATGATCATACACTGCTAGTATATCCTATTAGTGTTCCAACCGTATAGATCTGTTTGTTTAGATTCTCACATGAAAGAGATTGAAGTTTTGTGTGGCCATACATTCCAGAGAGAAATGAAATTTGTCTCACTAAACTTCTTGCTTTATAAATCTGGGTGTGAGTGAACGACCTACAAAGTATACCTTCCTTTTCACTGTTTGATGTCCCAAATCTTTAAGCTTAGCTTGATGTATGATTTGGAAGAAAGGATAAGGAACCCCAATTGTATCTTTTTCATACATGTTTTAGCTGATGCTGAGTCAAAGTTTTAACTCAGGCTCTTTTTTCCTTATACTTTAACAAAGTTATTGCATCTATGAAAGAAAGGAGATCAAATCATTTTAATTTTACCTTTGTAACAAGCTCTGACAATTTGGGATAACTGGCTGTTGCTACCAAGCTGTCTCTGAGCAAAACAAGTAGGGCACTGGAAAAGAAAAAAAAAACAGCACAGCATTAATATGTCTCAAACATTCATTCCAATTAATAACACTAAGTGAAGGGCCAAGTGTGAATATTCTCCTATGGACAAAGTAAGTTGTTATGGATACTTGACATTAAAGACATCCTTATGCATTTACCCACTTAGAAAATAATAGTTTGTCACCTTTTTTTCTTTGCTATTGATAGGTGAAGAGAAATGTACCAGAAAAGTGTATGTCAGAAGATGTAACTGACATATTTTATAATTCTATTCTAGAAAATTCATGGCACTGATGGCTTGCTGAAGTGTACTAGGCTTTGGGCATTGTCTCGGGCTGGAAAATCTTGGGTCCATGTGGAACTGAAAAGTAATAAACCAAGCCACTAAGCAAACCAAAGTTACAGCTGCCCTAGTGACTTTCCAATTTCTATGCATATTTTAAAAAGGAACTGTTCTAGGCTGTAATGTAGTGTGCACAAATGTACCTCAAAATGTTGGTTTGGTCCGACTTCTGCAAAACGTTCGCTACCAAGAGGCTCACAGAGTGGATTATCTGCTGTTCTTTGAACCGAGAATCCAGCATCATGGTGATGAGGCCATGCATCAGGACTTTCAGCACTCCAGTGGAGGCCTCCCGGGCCAGACTTTCAACCTGAAAGAGCTATCCAGTCCTGATCACATTAGGGAGGTTAATACTCAATATAAGGAGCAAACAGGATAAGCTTGGGTGGCATGTTCTATTAAACATTCAATTATGTTGTATTCTTAAAAATTCAAGAGTGCGAAAAGAGCTGGCCATGGGAGTGCACGCCTGTCATCCCAATGCTCTGGAGCCTGAGGCAGGAGAATCTTAGTGAGTTTGAGACCAGCCTGGGCTACAAAGTGAGCTCAAATTCAGCCTCAACTGCATAGTGAGACCCTGTCCCCTCAAAAAAGGGGGAACCAGGGAGATGGCTCACTGGAATAAGAGTTTCGCTGGCAAGCGCAAGGGCCTGAATTCCATCTCCTGTTCTAAAAACAAAACAAAACAAAAAAAAAAAAAGTGCTAAAAGAAAATCACACAGAAGCTTTCAGTGACAACCAAAACTCTATATAGTTTTTTTTTTCTCTGTGTGTGTGTGTGTGTGTGTGGTACTAGAGACTGAACAAAGGGCCTTCACCCTACAACTTTTTTTTTTTTTTAATTTTGAGACAGGGTCTTACTAAGTTGTTAAATGGCCCAGACAGAAGGTGAACTTGGCATGATTCTACTTCAGCCTACGAGAGGGCTTGATTGCTGCCATGTGTCACATACCCAGGTCATTTTATATTTTTGAGATAGGTTCTCACTACCCAGCCTGGTCATGAACTTGCTACACCGTCCAGGCTAGCTCCAAATCACAATCCTTCTCCCTCAGCTTTGTGATTATGACTACAGATGGAAGCTAACACACCCAATATTATTTGTTTCTTTTTAATTTTTTTGTGTTTTAGGAGGGTGTTCAAGGTCTCAGTACTAGATCAGAATTGTAGTGATCCACCTGTTTACAGTCTCCGAAGAGCTGGGATTACAGGCGCACGCCACCATGCCCAGTCTTAATAGCCATCTCAGTGTGCCCTCGGGGCAGGGCTGGCCCTCAACTTTAATATTACTATTAATATAAATATGGTTATGTGAGAAAAGCCAAATACAGTCTGCCATGCCCAAAGAAACACTGGCATGAAGCAAGACTCTAGAAAGTAGGTAAACATTCTACTTAATATCGTATGAAGGTACTCTAGACTCCCCAAAAGCCAATGGAAGTGGTCATAGAAAGTTCTGAAAATTGATGAAGGAAACCCAGAAGAGAAACATGATCCCTGGCTGAGCACCCAGGGCATGAGTGATGGCGGGCTACTGTGCTCCGCAGAGCACCTCACCAACATCATGGTGCTGATGATGCAGCTGTGCAGTTTGATAATCTCATGCATGTCCAGCTTCTCATCTGCCAAGTGCGCATTGTAGATGAGTCTGAGCTTCATGAAGGTTGCTATCAGGAACTGATCAATGTGGCCAGACATAGCTTTGGCCTTGTCTTCCCATATCAGGACCTCATCGATCTGATAATGGAAATTCCGAGATTCATTTTTCAAGCTTCACATAGAGCAGTAGAAAGACACTGGAAGGAATTTCTCTTTAAGAGCACTAGTAAAGCATTTTCAATCTTACCTTGAGAAAAACTCTTGCAAAAACTAAGGAAACTGTTATTTAATACATATTTATTGAGCAAGACATTATCTGGATTAATCTTCTAACAGGCTAATTTAGGGAATAATCCTACGTTTATTCATTTATTACCAGTCATGGTGGCACACACCAGCCCTTGGGAGGCTGTGACAGAAGCAGTATCATAAGTTTAAGACCAACCTGGGTTACACAGTAAATGCAAGGTTAGCCAGAGCTACACAGTGAGAAGCTGTTCCTGCAAACAACAAAACAAAACAAAACAAAAAAACCTCAAAACAAAAAGAAAATTAAGATTAATTTATTAAAAAGAATGGTTCAGCCTAGGGATATAGCAAAATGGTACAAGCACCTACCTAGCAAGTATAAGGACCCGAGTTTGATTCTGATACCAAATAATAAATTGGTAATATACAATGGCTTAAAAAATGCTTTGACCAGAGAGACAGTGGCACAAGCACCTGCCTGACAAGCACAAGGTTCTGAATTTGATTCCTGGTACTAAAAATAGGTAAATAAATTTTTAGAAGTGCTTTTTAGGTCTGTGGAGATAGCTAAGCAGTCTTAAGTGCCTGCCTTGCAAGTGTAAGGACCCGGGTTTGATCCCTAGTACTGCATGCCATGCTGCCCTGGAACAACAGGAGCACCATGCCAGCCACCAAAACTGGGCATGACAGTGCAAGCCTATAATCTCACACTGGGAGGCTGAGACAGGAGGACTACAAGTCTGAGTTGCAAAGCAAGACCCAACCAAATAAAAAAATAAGAGACTAAATTTTTTTTCTAATGTACTTGGTACAGGGTCTCACTACGCTGCTTGGCCCTGGGATTATAGGCACGTACCACCACATGCAGTCTGCATGGCCAGCTCATGTGCCCTGGGCAGCAGGGCTGGCATGGCATGTGGTGCTGGGGATTAAACCCAGTTCCTGCACTTGCTTGAGCAGGTGCTTAGTCTGCTGAATTATCTTGCTAGTCCCTAAAAGTTTTTTTAAAGTGCTTTTTAGACACTTTTTCTCCTCCCTTTGGTGGTGCATGTTATTGAACCCTGGGCGTGTTTAATGAAGTACACTCCCAGACCACTTTTTAATCTTTGAGACAAGATCTCCCTAAGTTACTAAGTTAAGTTGCCTAGGGTAAGCACAAACCTGGGATCCTCCTGCCTTAGTATCCCAGGGTAGTTTGAAGATCACAGGTAGGAACCACCATGATCAGTATTTTTAAAGGTATTTTTGGTATCAGAGATTGAATCCAAGACCTCATGTGTACCAGGCAGATATTCTACTGCTGAGTTTCATCTCCAGTGGTAATGTAGATCATATTTATGAAAAAGAAGTGGAGGCACCATTAATATACGTTATAAGAAGAATGATGACCGCTGGTGTGGAAACTATGGTCTTACCTGCACTTATTATGCGTGCATACTTCCTAAGCATGATTCTGTATAAAACTGGGAAGTTTGAACAATGATGTTTTGGAGCCGAGAATATATCTTAGTGGCACAGTGCCTGCCTGGCAAGGATGAGGTCCTGAGTTTGATTCCCAGTGCAGAAGAACGGTGTTTTAATATGGACATTGTAAAAGATTGTGCATATTGGGGGAGCTTTACAGGGTCTCACTACATAGATTGGACTCACTACATAGATTGGGTGGCTATAGATAGGGGATCCTCCTATCTATAGCCACCCAAGCACTGGGGTTACAGGCATGTGCCACTATTCTCAACTATTGGCTCAGTGAGCCCCTTGGGTGGGGACAGGATGGCAGGCCCAGGGGACCGAAACCCAAGCCCTTGCATCTGCCTAAGCAGCCACTTCAATCCACTCAGCTATGGGGCCAGCTCTTCTACTCTCTTTTAAGGGTGGGTGCCACAGCAAGCCCTGAGTCCATCTCCAAGACCCAGACCCAGAACAGCTCGGCCGCAGACCTACCAAAACCCAGGCCCACCTACCTAGAGAGCGATCTGCCTGAGACACGAGGGCCGACACCAGCAACTTTCCAGATCTCCACCCCAAAGCCAGCCAAGACAGTGGGAATTTTCACTACGTACTCTGCATCCCAGATCATGCTTGCCTGACAAGGGATCCAAAAGAGAGGAACCACAGGAAATGCAGCAAAAAAAAGAACTGAACCCAAAAACTACATCCAGGCCAGGCATAACTAGATAACCTCAAAATAATAGACTGGTACTCAAATCTCTTTACACACTAAGGTTACAGCTGCATCAAAGGCCTACACCAAAGATCAGCAGTGAGTGCTATACAAAATGACAAATACAAGGAGAAAAATGAAATCTCAGGCCTCGAGTTCACTAGCTCAGCTGAAATGAATGAATTAACAGATACAGAAACAAGGTATCAGCAGCAGAAAGGTATACAGGAACTCAGATGAGAATTAATTCCTGAAAAAAAAAAGAAATATCTGAATATATAGCATCTGAAATAAAGAATCAAATGCAGAAACACATGGGGGAAAACCAAGGCTCAACCAGAACAAGTACGGAGAGCACTATTTGAGCAGAAGCATATGAATTAACAGCGTCTGAAGCAAAGAAATAACAGCAGATAGGACATGAGGAACTCAAAGCAGAAATAATTTCTGAAATCAAAAAAGAATTCTTTGAAAAAAAAGTATTCTTTTAAATCATAGAATCTGAAATACAGAAATAAATCCGGAAATATACAGAAGCAACCCAAGTTGGAAGAAACTCTGTAGAAAAAGAATTAATAAATACCTCGAAAGAGGACATGGATAAAAAAATAGAGGATATCATAAATATGACAAATTCCTTGAATGAGCAATACAGAAAAGAAATAGAATGAATGAAACAGAGTCAAAGAGATGTAGAAGAAGTAAAAATACCAATCGCGAGGCTACAAAACCTTTTCAGTGAAAGCGAAGACAGAGTTTCAGATCTTGAAGATGCTGCTGCAGCTAGTGAAAAGGTGAGAAAGGATCTCTTAAAAGGACGAGAATGCAGGAAAAAATAATCCATCACCTGCAAGATGATGCCAGGACAAACCTTGTGAGATTAACTCGCATCAATGAGAATGGAGGAGTCAATACAAATGACATAACAAGGATTTGGGAAGAGTCGCAGAAAACTTCCCAAATATGAGGAAACAATCCAACATTCATTTAACACAAGCATAGAGAACACCAAATAACTTCAACCCAAGTAAAAACACACTGAGACATATAATAGTCAAGATTCCAGAAATCCAGCACAAGAATTATGTACTGACAGCTGCTACAAAGAAGAAGCAGATCACATTCAAAGGAAAACCCATCAGAATTACAGCCGACTTCTCTACACAAATCATGAAGGCAAGGGGAGCATGGAGCAGAGTTCTTCAACTCCTACACGAAAACAAGTTCCAGCCCAGACTATTATACACTGCAAAACTCTCTTTCAAGTTTGATGGAGAAGTGAAATACTTCCACAACAAAGAAAAACTAAAGAATTTCACGAGACAAAGCCATCCTTACACGAGCTATTGAAAGAGGTTATAGAGAGAGACCACAATGACCAGAGCTCCACGAATGAGAACAAAAGGAACCCACTACATAGGACAGACAATTAAACACAGGATGCAAAGGAGTAAACAAAAGCAGGTAAATATCATGACAAACATAAGTCAACACATTTCAGTTATAACCATCAATGGAAATGGATTGAATTCATCAATTAAGAGACATAGACTGGCACAGTGAATTAGGAAACAAAATCCAACACTATGCTGTACACAAGAAATACACTTAACTCAAAAGGACATTCATAGGCAGAAAATCAAAGGATGGAAAACAATACTCCATGCCTCAGCATCTCAGAAAAAAGCAGGAGTAGCAATTCTGTTCTCAGACAGTCTCAACTTCAAACCAAGAAGGGTCAAACGACACAAAGAAGGCCACTACATATCAGTCAGGGGAAAAATTCAAGAGCAAGAGGTAACACTCCTAAATATATCTGCACCAAACACAGGAGCACCCAACTATGTAAGACAAATCTTAATGGACATGAGAAACCTAATATCTAAGACTACAGTCTTCACAGCAGACCTTAATACCCCTTTACCTCAAAAAGATAGATCAACCACACAAAAAATTAGCAAGAAAGTAGCAGAACTGAACCAGAGTTCAGAACAAATGGACCTGGTGGACATATACAGAATGTTCCACCAAACCACAGATGAATACACATGTTTTCAGCTGCACACGGGTCATTTTCCAAATTAGACCACATACTAGTCCAGAGGTCATGCGTACATATATGCAAGAAAACAGAAATTTTCCCATGCATATTATCTAACCACAGTGCAATGAAACTGGAACTAAACGACAAAAGAAACCAGCTAAACTCAATAAATTCATGGAAATTAAACAACTCAGAAATCAATAGGTCACAGAAGAAATTCAACAACAAATTCAACAATATCTACAAGTCAATGAGAATTCAAGCACAACTTACCAGAATTGGGATGCGATGAAAGCAGTTCTTAGAGGGAAAATCATAGCTATGAACTCATATTTCCACGAATGAGAACAAAAGGAACCCACTACACAGGACAGACAATTAAACACAGGATGCAAAGGAGTAAACAACAGCAGGTAAATATCATGACAAACATAAGTCAACACATTTCAGTTATAACCATCAATGGAAATGGATTGAATTCATCAATTAAGAGACATAGACTGGCACAGTGAATTAGGAAAAGAGAAGGGGAACAAATAAACAGCCTAATGTTGTACCTCTGACATCTAGAAAAAAGAAGAGCAAACCACACCTAGAGCACAAAGACGGGAAGAAATCATAAAGATTAGAGGAGAAATTAATTCACTTGAGATGAAGAAAACATTTCAAAGAATCCACAAATCAAAAAGTTGGATCTTGGAAAGGCTAAAAATGTTGATAAGCCTCTAGCCAACCTCATCAAAAAGAGGAAAGAAAAAATTCAAGTATATGTAATAAGGAATGAAAAGGGTGAAATCACAACAGACCCAGCTGAAATTCAGAAGATTATCAATAGTTACTTCGAGAATCTTTATGCTCACAGAATGGAAGACACAGAAGAAATGGACCGATTCCTTGAAAGGTACAAATTACCAATACTGAATCAAGAAGATACAACAGCTCTCCATAATATCCAATGAAATATGAAACATAACAAAAAGCCTGTTGAAAAAAAAAGTTCATGTCCTGATGGAGTCACAGGTGAATTCTACAAGAAATTTATGGAAGATGTAATTCTACACTCCTCAAGTAGTCCTCTCAAAATTATGTCCGCAGGCAAGTATTATACTGATTCCAAAACCAGGGAAAGACACAACTAAAAAGGAGGACTACAGGCAAATCTCCCTCCTGAGCATAGATGCCAAAGTACTTGATAAAATCCTACCAAATAGAACACAGCAAATTATCAAGAAAATATACACCATGACCAGGTAAGATTGATCCCAGGGATGCAAAGATGGTTCAATATTCAAAAATCTATAAATATAATGCACTATACTAATAGACTGAAATCTAAAAATCACATGATCACCTCAATTGATGCAGAAAAAGTTTTTGATAAAGTCCAACATTCATTCATGTTGAAAATCCTATAGAAAATTAGACTAGATGGACTCTCCCTTAACTTGATAAAAAGCCATCTATGACAACCTCAAAGCTCATAAAATCCTAAATGGGGAAAAACTGAAATCTTTTACTCTTAAATCACATACTACACAAGGGTGTCCCCTATCATCCCTCCTATTCAGTATAGAATTGGAATCATTAGCAATAGCCATTAGAAAAGAGAGAGAAATAAAAGGAATAAGAATAGGTAATGCAGAAGTTAAATTGTCAGTATTTGCACATGACATGATACCTTACATCGAACCCAAAAAATTCCACCAAGCAACTAGTAGAATGGTTGTGGAAATTCAGCACCATAGCAGGATACAACGTCAATACTCAAAATCAATAGCATTCCTCTACACAGATAACAAGCACACTGAAAGGGGAACAATAGAAACAATACCTTTTACAATAGCACTGCGGAAAATGAAATACCTTGGAATTCACTTAACCAAGGAAGTCAAAGATCTTTTCACAGAAAATTACAACAGCCTAAGAAAAGAGATTATAGAGGATTTCAGAAAATGGAAAGATATTCCCTGCTCCTGAATAGGTAGAACCAACATCGTGAAGATTGCCACACTCCCAAAATTGCTGTACAGATTTAATGTAATCCCTATCAAACATCAACCAACATACATCCCAGACATAGAGAAATCACTCCTAAAATTTATTTGGAAGCACAAATGACCTAGGATAGTAAAGGCAACTTGGAAAATTAAGACAGGGCAGGAGGCATTACAATTTCTGACTTAGAATTATACTGCAAATCCACTGTGATAAAATCAACATGGTATTGACAACAAAATAGTCCTGAGGATCAATGCAATATATTAGAAGACACAGAGGCATCTATGAACACACTCAGTCATCTGATCTTCGACAAAGGGTCCAAACAAACCTTCTGGAAGAAAGATAGCCTCCTTAACAAATGGTGCTGGAAATTCTGGCTTTCTACATGCCAAACACTAAAACTTGACCCAGCTCTATCACCATGCACTGTGCCAAAGTCAAAATGGATTAAAGGTCTAAACATCTAAACAGAAACACTCAATCTCCTTGAAGAGAAATAGGAGGAACTCTTGAAGACATAGAGGTAAGTAAAGAGTGCATGAACAAACATATATTTGCACGGGAAGCACTTGAAAAAATCAACAACTGGGATCAACTGTTCTTGAGGAGTTTCTGCACATCAGAAAAAACTGTCAACAAGGTGAAAAGACAACCCAAAAATTTTGAAAAATTCCTAACTAATAAGCAATGAGGCAAAGGTCTGCTGTCCAGAATATATAAAGAAATAAGATACAACAGGGCTTTCAAATGTGAATACTCAATTCAGAAATTGGCATCTTAGATGAATACACACTTCTCAGAGGATGAAATTAAAGAAGCAAATGAATATAGTAAAAAATGCTACATATCGCTAGTCATCCATGAAATGTAAATAAAAACAACACTGAGATACCATCTCACTCCAGAAAGAATGGCTAACATAAGGAAATCAACAAACAACAAAGTTGGAGAAGATGTAGAGGGGAAAAGGGAACACTTCTCCACTGCTGGTGGGAATGTAGACTGGTACAACCATTGTGGAGATCAGTATAGAGACTCTTCAAAGGAGTAGGACTAGAAATCCCATTCAAGCGAACTTTCCCGCTTGTGGGAATTTTCCCAGAGGAACTTCAAACATGGTATCATAGTGACATATGTGTACCTGTGTATATAGTAGCACAATATGTGATAGTAAAACCTTGGAAACAACCAAGATGTCCATCACATGAAGAATGGTTGAAATTATGTGGTATTTCTATATAATGGAGTATTACTCAGCTATAAAGAATAATAAACTTGAACTACTCAGCTATAAAGAATAATAAACTTCATTTATATTGAAGTGGATGCCACTTGAACATATACCTGTAAGTGAAATAAAGCAGACACACATGTGCAAATATCATATACTCTCCGTTTTATAAGAAGCCAAAAGAAGAAATACAAATGGAAATGTACAACAACTAAAAACAATTGAGTGAGATAGGGCAAACTGTATGGCATATGCTCAGGGTACTAATCATCTTTTCATCTGGATGGTTAACAACCTACGTTCACAGATCAAAATTGGAGAAACAGAAGACCCACAAGGCCAGCCAACATTTTGGCCCTAGCCTTTCAAGGTCAGTGTAGACTCAGGACATAAGAGAACCTCTACTGTAACATCATGAAACTCAGTTGTGACCCAAATTTTCTGATCAAGGAGATTATGGAGCCACAGAGGAAAGAGACTTATGATGTGTACTATGCCTGGGAAGAGTCACGTGGCAAGAAAACTTTCTCTCAGGCTCTCACAGAGAGCGAAGTGGTCAGGCATAGGCTATGACTCACCCACTTGGAAGACACAGACAAAGGATCTATGGAGCAAGGTACCGGATGACAAGATAAACCCTTAGGGGTCTTCCCTGACCTCAACAGAAACAAAAACTACATCTTTTGGTATATAGGGCTTGATCTATCTCAGTCTCAACCATGCAGCAGATAAGTATAAAAATGGGGTATATAACGTGGGGCCATAATAATAAGTGGAGCTGTAAATGGCTACAGTTAACAACTTCTTCAGATAACTCACTATTATTGTGGATAATGCTGGACTGTGTTGGATTGTGTTACCGAGTTCAGGCACCTAAATTGGTTTAATGAAAATGGAGTGCTCATCTTTGACAGGCCTAGAACAAAAAGGGTATAAAAAGGAAGAATCTTGATGTGTGTGTATAAACAGTACAGTGAGGATAAATATGCCATACTTCTGCATAATTCTATGAGAAGCAAGATTTGCACTAATAGTGGTTGGAAAAGATATTATGTTGGCTTCTAGTACTATGAACAACCACTAGGGAGAAAAAAAGGTAGAAAGTATTAATTACTGAATCTGTGATACAATAAGTGTATAGCTATACTCTCTTCATTCACTGATTAGAGACGTCTGCTATAATAATGTCTGTAAGTATAATATCATGTATGCACCTTGTAGGATACCAAAACGTTACGAAAACATTTTGCAATGTATTAATGTATCGAATCTGTCCTGTTAATTTGTCTTGAATCTGTCTCATTGCTATTAGTTCAATTAAAAATAAATAAATAATAAATAAAGGTGGATGACACTGATAATGTGCATACACTCTCCTGCGCATGCATCATATACAATTACATATACACATTTACAAAGTCAAAGTTTTAGGACACTATTTCAAGAGCATAATAGTATATTACTTCTTTCTATAAAGCTTTCTAGTCTACAGACAATTACATATAAATGTTATGGTTTCTGTCTAGTTTTCCCCCCAAAGCCTCATATACTTATGGGGTGAGGGCTTCTAGAGTTTGTGATTAACTCATAATCCACTGGGATTGTGTATGATCCAAGGCTGGGATCATGGGTATGAGTACTTCCTCCAGCCTGGGGCAGAGAGTCTGAGTGTAATATAAGAGACAGAGAGACAGACTTTCATTATGCATTGCTCTTAGTTGTTGCTGTTCGGCCTCCATGAACTGCTGCTCTCTGCCATGTGTCCCTCTGCCTTGGAGCCATCTGAATATGGACTGAAGCCTCCAGTAACTGTGAGCTAAGTAAACCTTTCCTTCTCTCATTTTGGGAGTTGCGTGTTTGTCCCAGCAACAAGAGAAGAGTAACTAAGATAATAAGTTTCTCAAGTCAATAGGAATACTTCTACAAAGTGAACTGAGAATTACTGGACCATCTGCACCAATTCTGGCTTGAGAATCAGAGATAGAAGGCTGCATAACAGCCCATATATTCATGCACCAAATTGTACTCCATCATTCCTTATGAGAAACTTCCAATGCTTCAGTTTGGTTGCTTTGTCTACTCTATGGTACCTGTTTTTCCTTTTTTAGGTATGTGGAACCAGGGATTGAACTCAGGCCCTTGCGCTTGTGAGGGAAGTGCTTATTCTACCGAACCATCTCCGCAGCCCCCAACATTTCTGTATATATCCTTAAGTATGCTTGTATTTTTGTCAATGGTAAGAAGGGGTAGCATATTTCCTGAACTTTTGGATATCATTTGTGATATATCTATTCATATTTCTATTTTTCTTGGGTTTTTGTATCAAGAGTTAACATGAACTCTTTCAATTAGTTATTTTATTTGTCCACGCTCATTGCAAATATATTCTACAATATAGTAGCTTCTTCCAGACAAAAATATTAACTTTTTTGGGCTGGTGAGACATGTCAGCAGACTAAGTGTGTGCTTAGGCAAGTGCAGGGACCAAGATTAGATCCCAGGCACCACATGCTGCCCTCACCCCTGGGCACACTGAGCTGGCACTGAGCCCAGGTGTGGTGATGCACACCTGTAATGCCAGCACTGGGGAGGTAAAAATAGGAAACAAAAATCCAATCTTAACTTCTACACAAGTTTAGCTCCTTTTTCAGGTTTTTTGTTTCCTAACTGAATGATCTGTCCACAACCTTCAATTATTTAAAAAAATTTAGCATGTGGGAGAGAAAAAGTTGCTTCAAGTTTTCACAATTTTACCCATGCTCTTATTTATTTATTTCTAATTTACTATCTTTTACATATATAGTAGGCTCTATCCTCATTTCTGATATACTTTTGATTTTTTTGAGACAGTGTCTGGCTGTGTAATTCAGGTTGGCCACAAACATGCTACATAGCCCAGGATGGCATCAGCAATCCTCCTGCCTCCAACATTTTTATGACCTCTTTGTGCATCAACAGAACTGCTGTCATGGGGACCACTCCCACTACCTGGGCCAGAGCTTCAATACTTGCGTTGATGTCACTGCTGGGTACTTGGGAGATAATAAAATTGATTGTGGATGCTGTATTACTGTGCATGTCATCAATGTGTGGAGACAAAGCTCGGATCCTAGACAGCATAACAAAGGTACAAGTTAAAGCTCAACTACAAAATATGCAAGAAATTACAGTTTCCTCCTAGATTCAGGATTTTTTTTTTTTCCGGAACCGGGGATAGAACTCAGGCCCTTGCGCTTCACAAGGAAGCACTTATTCTACCATAAGCCATCTCCCAAGACCATAGACTTAGATCTTTGTAAAGGATTGCCACTGATTATACATAACCAGTTCTAAAAGCTTGATTTTGCCGGGCATGGTGGCGCATGCCTGTAATCCCAGCACTCAGGAGGCTGAGGCAGGAGGATTGTTGTGAGTTCGAGACCAGCCTGAGCTACAAAGTGAGCTTAAGGCCAGCTTGAGCTGCATAGTGAGACCCTGTCTCAAAAAGACAAAAAAAAAAATAAATAATAAAAAAATAAATAAATAAAAACTTGATTTTGCTGGTACTTGGGAATGAACTCACTGTTTCACAATGTACTGCAGCCCTAATCCTTCAGTATTTTTGAGACTGAATCAACCTATGTGGCTAAATTGCCCACACTAGGGCTTAAACGTGGGATGATCCATCTGCCTCATTATACTGGAATTATAACTGTGTACCACTATACCTGGCAAGCCTAAGAAGTTTTAGCTGCACAGTCCCATAGAGGGCTTTTTCTTTTATTTTGCAAATGGCCTTGTTTGGTCTTGAATTCACTATGTAGCCCAGGCTGCCCTTGAACTCATGGTGATCCTCCTGCCTCCCAACTGATGGGATTACAGATTTGGAAAACCACAGATAGCCTCTTTTTTTATTTTAAGGCAAGGTCTTATATAGTTCAAGCTGGCCTAGTGATCCTCCGGCCTCTGTCTCTCCAGTGCTGAGAATATAGGGGCATGTACCCACCATACCCAGCTGTCCAGAGGGCTCTTTTTAGATATGTACTCTAATGATCATGAACTACTTACACTTAAATGAACAATTTCGACTTACGTGGTCACAGGAATATGAACTGGTTCAAAAATATCATCAAGCTTATGCTGAATAAGTTCTGGCGTTTCACATGGGAATGTACCATAATCATTCTCAATCTCATCTAGGTCCAGCTGGAATTCCCGGCGAACTATCTGGGTGGCCTCAGGATGCCCACTTATGCCTCCTGCATGGCTAAGGGGAAACAAAAGAAGACTCCTGAAGTGGGGCACTTTTCTCAACCACAGGGTAAGAGTAGCACTGCCAGGTACCTCAACACTTCAAGATAGGTGTTCAAATTCTGGTTTCAGAACCCCCTGAATGATTGAAGTCCTTGAGTCTAAGAAAGTGCTGGAGGCAACAATATCAGTTCAAGTATACCCTAAGAGAGCAGCTAACTCTTAACACATATTATAGTACCAGCCAAGTCATAAATATTTCCAATTCACACCTTATACTTCTATTTTAGAAAATATGGAAAAGAAAGTATAATTATATTGACAAGAAGCTCATTACTCGTGGAAAAAATGTAAGAAAAAGTAATCTAGATTAGCTGGTTTTTTTCCTACAAATTAACCAGTGCTGATGTTTTTTATAGTCAAAAGCCTCATTCCAAGCAGTGATCAGGACATTTTATACTCTGAAGGGCAGACACACCCCTTTTGAGAGCTGTCTTGACAGTTCAGAGACAGCATTATATCTCAAGAAATAGATACACAAAGTGCCCAAATTCAAATTGATTAAAATTATACTCACAACACAACTCACAATAGAGTTCTGTTGCTTAGAAGGCAGCATTTTGAGTCCCTAAGCCAATTCTGGGTTGCATGCATTTTACTCAGTCTTATCTCAAAAATAGGTACTTAAGGATAATCAAGTAGCACCCAAGGAAGAAGGCAAATCAATGCTTTAGCTTTATGACATTGAGCTTCCATTTCTGCTAGCCACTGGCCTTTGCTGGGAGGCATGGTGTTTATGGACACTCTCTACCCTGTCATAACTCTAAGCCAGTCACCCACCAGAGGGGATGAATCCATACAGAAGTTAGAAAGATATAAGAGCCCTGATAATGAGAAATTAGCAGGCAGTACTTCCATCCTATAAGTGCAATGCATAATTGTGTCCATGGAAAAGCAGTGAAAGGAGGCACAAGACCATTTACAAGTGGTTTTCAGACAAAGACAAAGACAAATCCAATGAATACTGAAAGATTAACATCTGGTTATGGGACATTTTCCCAGACACCCTCACATGCCTGGTAATGACTACGAGAGCTCAAGATTATGTATGCTCTGAGCACACAAAGTTAGGTCCACAGAGATGCTCTCAGCCACCACCTTCAGCCACATACTTGAGCTTGGAGGACATGTCCTCAGCTGGGCCCTTGCACGGGATGTTGGCATTGGAGGTTGTGTTCTGGGTATGCTGTGGTTTCTCTTCCACCTGTTTATTTGCTGTGGCAAAAGGTCTTTTTGCTAACTGCTTAATTCGTTCTTTAAGCATGTGCATATCCTTTTCAGAAAGCTGTAAAAAGAAGCCAGAGTTAATTTATTAAGGCATCAATCTACTAAATATGAGGAGAATTCAAAAGGTAATTATAGGACTCAAGAATGATCTATTTTCATGCTGAAGATAATAGAAGCTATTGAGTCAAGATAAGTTTATTTTCAAAACACTTTAAATACTATGTTTTCATGTCTGCCTGGCTATAACAATTAAGAGAATACATGAAAAGATAAAAAAAAGCTATTGAAAAAGGCTATTAATATAATTGAAAAGGTCAAAAATGTCCTACATTAATCAGAGATACATTAAGCACCTATCTAGGATACATTTATCAGTGAAATTTACCAATAAGTGGTAAAAGTTAGGTGCAGTTGAGATTGGAAGAAATCCCACCACTAGAAATCTTGGAATTCTTTTTGGGGGAATCTGAGGAATTCAACTCAGGACCTTGCACTTTCCAGGTCAGTGCTCTGTCGCTGAGATACGTCTCCAGTGGGCCCGACGGTTGTGTGTTATTGTTAAACTGAGATATGTCTCCAGCTTGGAATTCTTTCCGCAGCATGTGGATAATACCTAGGGGAAAGTCACTTACTTTCTTTTTTCTTTTTTTTTTTTTTTTTGTTGTGGAATCAGGGTTTGAACTCAAGCCTTGCACTTTCCAGGGAAGCGCTTATTCCACTGATCCATCTCCCTGGCTCCCTGCATGTCTTTTCGACATTTGCATCAAAGGATAATGCAAGCCCTAATGAGAACAAGCTGTCTCTGTTTTAGGACTTATTAAAAATGCACCACAGAAACATGTACAAATCTTTAATAATTCAATATCCTCAAGGGTGCTGAAAAAATAGTAGTGATGTTCTTTCTTATATAAGTATACAAGCTTTATTAATAGAAGGCATTAGCATGTAAAAATATACATGGAAGCAAATATGCATGTACATACACAGGTAACACACCTTAGTTTTAGAGGAGACTCCTGAAACTTTGGCTTTTTTTGGATCAGGCTCGTCTTCTACTCTTCTAGAAACAGAATCCTCAACAGGTGCTTTAAGAAAAAAAGCATGTACTATAGCCAATGTTTTATTCAGGGCAGGTTAAATATGCAACAATGATGAAAAAAATCTGGTGGTATGCTTTTAATTAAAACTTTTTTTTGGTACTCGGGATTGACCCCAATACAGGGTCTGTGTGCTGAGTTACCTCCTAATCTTTTTCAACATTTCATCTGATATAAGTCATGAAGTTTCCCAGGCTAGACTTGAACTTGAAAGCTTCCTGTCTTAGCTTTCCACAGTGCTGGGTTTATGGAAAGGTGCTACCATGCCTGGCTGAAACCCTAGAGTTTCAAGTATATAAACTCACAAGGTACCTTGTTTTGTTTTATTATTTTGCTATGGAGGATTGAACTAAAGATCTCGTGAATGCTAAGCATCAATCACTAATCTACATCTCTTGCCCTTTTTAGACTTTGAGAGGGCCTACTAAATTGTTTAGGCTAGCTCTAAACTCATACTCTTCTTGCCATAGCCTCCTAAACTGAGATTACAGGTGTGCACCACTGCCCCTTGCAGTATTTTCTCTTTTGAGAGGAGGAGAGGGGTTTGGGGATTGAACTCAGGGTCTTGTGAATGTTAGACAAGTGGTATAACTGAGCTACAGCCCCAGCCCTAGAAAATTTCCCTAGATTATCCCCATTTCTCTTTAACTTTAACAATAAGATGTTATTTCAGAAAAGCTACATTTCCTGTAATAATATTTATAGGATTATAGTTTAAAAATTATTATATAAATGGTATTTTTAAAAAATATTTCTCAGATTAATGCTTGCTTAACGGAAAGGCTGTCATCTCTCAAATTCATTATCTTTATAATGAGTTTTTTTTTTATTTTCTACTTTTCATTAATTTTCAGGAAGAGTCTACAGGGTGTTCAGGGTCTCACTACTAGATCGGAATCATTGTGATCTGCTTTTTTATAGCCTCCTAAAAGCTGGAAGTATAGACATGCACCACCATGCCGTCTCAATGCACCCCCTACGGGGGAAGGGCCAGCACAGTAGGACCTGGAATTCAATCTCTGTTCCCTGCACTTACTTGCAGGCACTTTCATCTGCTGAGCTATTTTGCCAGTCCTCAAATTCATTATATTCTACAAACCAAGATCCAATAAATGGTGGGGTTTTTTTTGTTTGTTTATTTTTTTTTTTTTTTTTTTTTTTTTTTTTTTTTTTTTTTTTTTTTTTTTTTTTTTTTTTTTTTTTTTTTTTTTTTTTTTTTTTTTTTTTTTTTTTTTTTTTTTTTTTTTTTTTTTTTTTTTTTTTTTTTTTTTTTTTTTTTT
>PVKA01035964.1:0-22209 GCA_004027165.1 Ctenomys sociabilis
CACCGATATTACAGCATGCGCCTCCGTGCCTGGTCAGTGGCTGGCTCAGCGCACCCAGGGGTTGGGTGTGGCAGGTGGTGCCAGCAGCCCCTATGCTTGCCTAAGCAGGCCCTTAGTCTGCTGATCTATCTTGCTGGCCGCTTTCTTAATTTTTTTTAAATTTATGTGTTCAATAAAGGGTTTCACTGTGCAGCTTGGGTTCAGTGATCCTTCTGTCTCACCCTCCCTAGCACTGAGATTTCAGGCTTGCACCACCGTACCTAGTATCAGTGGCTAGCATTTTCAGCCCCAGGTGGGGCCGGTGCAGCATGTGATGCTGGGGATTGAGCCCAGTCCTTGCGTTTGCCACGCAGATGCTGAGACTACTGAGCTATCTCTGTGACCCCTCAAAGATACATATTTTAAACAAATCTGAAATGGTTTTATCTGTTACTAATTTAAAATAAAATTTACTGTTTATTGGAGAGTAGGTAATTATTAAGCATTACTCAAAATTTTTAAGTACTTACCAGTAGAAATAAGCATCTCAATATTTCCCATTATTACATTTGTATTACATGAATTAATATAAATTATTCAGGTGACTTTCTGTAGGTCCTAAAACATTGTTAATATCATTTAGTAAGCATTACATTAATACTTCAAACTTGCTTCCTTATTTTTATATTGTTGTTATCCTGTTTTTTAATTTTGTAGACTATTACAGCCACATCTCAGTTGAGAAATGCTTCTGTTTACACACAACTTAGTTCTTAAAAACATCCAAAACAGTTTTACTTTCATTCAGGAACTCCATATCAGGTGACAAACGCAACATCATCTTCCTCAGAATCATAAAAAAATTGAACTTCATGAATCAAGTTACCATTGTATCTGCAACAAACATCCATTTGTGTTAATCTTAAAAAATGATAGTTCCTAAAACTGATGAGTCTAAAGTTTAGCATAAATTTCCATAGACTCTCAAGAATTCAGGAATGTATTCACTAATTTAAGTAGACAGTTACAATGATAACAAAATTATTTTTAAATGGTAGTCACAGAATTCATTCCTTGTGTTTATAAAATTGATACTATTAAAAGATAATTTGGGCCGAGGAGATGGCTCAGTAGGATAAGTGCTTTCCTAGCAAGCGCAAGGACCTGAGTTCAATCCCCAGTCCCACCAAAAAAATAAAGAATGAGATACTGAGAAATAAACTACAATGAGAAATCAAAGTTTTTATTTATTTAATTAAAGTGAAACCAATAAGATCCTACAACCACTTCAAAAGAGAACTCATACCCTTCAGTCCAGTAAAATCTGCAGAATGGACTTACAGATATTGAAAAACTAAACAGTATTCATAAGGTGATAATTGTATTCCACAGGAAATAGCCTATATGTGTAGATAGAACTGTTTTATTATGTGCTTTTCACAAGTTAATCTCTACAATTTTGGAAAATATGTGGGATGCAGAGAATATAACTCTGAACACATGTATTAGGAAAATGTCAAACAACAACATAAGCCATCACCTTGAACTATAAAGATAAGAGTGTATTAAACCTAAGAGAAAAGGAGATGGTAAGGAAAAAAAAATCAGTGAATCTAAAAGCTACTTCTTCAGATAAATAAAATAGATACTGATCAGAAAAACACACATCAAATAATAGGAAAGAAAGAGTAACCTCACTACAAATCCTTCAGATATTAAAAAGTTAAGAGAATATTATGAACAGACTTAGAGAAGTATACTATATTCATGGGTTAGAAAACTATTATTAAGGTATTAGTGCTTCCCAGATTTATTAAAAGATTAATTTAACCTCAATCAAAATACTATGTGCTCTTTTAAAAGGAGTTAGCTATTGATAAACTGATTTCAAAATTTGTGTAAAAATGTGGGGTTTATAGGCTAGATGAAACAATTTTGATAGAGAACAAATCTGTAAGATTTACTGACTTCACCATTTCTGATTTTAAAGACTTACCAGGGTATATTGGCATATATGTTAGTCAGCTTTCTGTCCCTGAGGAAAAAAATACTGAAGAAAAATCAACTTAAGAGGAGGAAAAGTACATTTGGCTTACCATTTTAAAGGTTTTAATTCTAGCTATTTGGTCCCATTGCTTGTGGGCCTTTCCAAGCACAGTGCATCATGGCAGAGGAAACTGCTTGCTTCATGGTGCTTGATTAGCAAAGAGAGACAGAAACCAGGGGCCTTAAAAATCCCCTTCAAAGGACACAGCCCTAGTAATCTTTTTCCAACTAAGTCCTACCTCCCCGTGGGACCATCAGCTGGATGCAAAGCATACATACAAGCTTTTGGAGGCCATTTAATACCCAAACTATAATAGACAGATAAACAAAAAGTCTAAAAGTACATCTATATATACATATAGTCAGTTAATTATTTGTCATAGCTGCCATTCAGTAGAATAAATCTGTAATCTTTTCATTACAAAGTACACAACAATGAACCTTTATTTTATAAAAATTATGAATAGATCATAGACCTAAATGTAAGAGCTAAATTGCAAAACAATTCCAAAAGAAAACACAAACTCTTACTGTCCCTAATTTGGTGAACATTTTTTAAATGAGATAACACCATAAAAAGAAAAAGTAATAAATTTTACTTCAACGAAATTAAATTTTTGCTATTTAAATGCAAAAATAAAAAGGCAAGCTGCAGGCTGGGAGAAAGTATTTATAAAACATCCCTCTCATAGTAATTGTATCTAGAACATGAAGAATTCATAATAGTTGGTGTATCAATAAGATAAACAAGTTCTTTGAAAGAAAGATTTGAACTAATAGTTTATTTAAAAAGATACATTGCTAAAATGAATACAATAGCTTTGGAAAATAATTTGTTAATTTTTTTCTAAATGAACTAGATCCACCATACTACGTAGTCATTTGACTCTTAGATGTTAGCCTATCCTAACTTTTCATTTTATTTCATACATGAAAGAATTGAACAGAAATGTTTGTAACTTTATTTGCAGTAGCCAAAACTGAAAACAATCCAAATATCAGTGAGCTGATATACATATATAAATTTTAGTACAGTGTTACAATGGAATATACAGCTAAGCAATAAAGAATATAACTAATGGATTCCAATAGCAAAATGGATTAATGCCTAATTATCCTTGGTGAAAAATTAAACAAAAAAAAATACTATATGAAATTTTAGAAAATGTAGACTAATCCTGAGCAGATCATGAGCATAGCTGCCAGGTAACTACAGGGGGAGGAAGGGGTTACATTATAGTAGGGTTTAAGGAAACTCAGGAGATTGATGTATGTGTCAGAACTCATCAGGTCTTATATGTAATCTCAGTTCCATTTCTGTCAAGTTGTATATCAATAGCACTATAGAAAGTAAGTAGCAAAATAACATTGTCTTTTGATTTGATTTGATAGTTATTTTAATAGAAATTGATATTTACTATTAAAATATTTACTTAAATGGTATTTGTATTATGTAAAGCCAACTATTGATTATTTCTTTGTAACTAGAAGTATTATCTTGACATACACTCAAAGCTTTTCTGGGGCCAGGGAGATGGCTCAGTAGAATAAGTGCTTCCCTGGCGAGGGCAACAGCCTGAGTTCAATTCCCAGTCCCCCCCCCCCCAAAAAAAAAAGCTTTTCTTAGGTATTCTTCCTCATTTAAATCATCTCACTTAATGTTTATTAAAGGTTAAATTATTGGAGGGACCCAGTACTGTACATCATGCATTTTATCATTAAGTGTACAAAATAAGAAGGGTGATATTTAAGAGATTTTTTTCATATTTTTATTGTGTCAGTTTTTTCCTTGTGCCAGGAACATGATGAGTGACAATTTACTAGTGGCTTTCAATTTTGTTGCTAGCCATGAAGACCTTAACGTTCAAGTGTGTAAAGGAAAAGCAAAATATAGTATATTCACACAAATGTTTCTATCAATTGTAGGTGGTAATCCTTAGAAATAAGATTATAATGAATGGAGGGAAAACAGGAAATAAAATGAAGTAGTTATTATTAGATGAAGTGAAATGGGATAGACTTCAAAACAGAATAAGCTAAGGATTTTTTGAGACAGGGTCTTACTATGTAGTTCAGATTGGTCTTGCACTCACTTTGTAGCCCCCAGGCTGGTCTGGATCTCAGGAGAGATTGTGTTGTATCAACTTGAGTGTTGCAGTTAAAGGTGTGTGTAACCACACCCAATTCCAGGACCACAGGACATGTGGGGCCAGGGTGGAGATCAAACTGGGACCTTGGGCTTGCCAGGCAAGCTCTTATGCTCCAGCCCCAATAAGCAGTTTTTTGATCAGGTGCATTAAACAACAGAATTAGTGCAGGACTATAGAAGAGCAAACCTACAAGTGACTACTTTAAAATCAGATATACAAGAAAAAAGCAGAGATTTACAGGGATTTTTTTTTTTTTAATTAAAAATATAAGCACTAAACAAAAGGAAGCACATAGAAAGGTTTAGGAAAGAAAGGTGTGTAAGTAGTGAAAGGGACTTGAATTGGGTTTACAGGGACTGCGTCCAAAGAGAGCAGTTTATGCCTGGAAAGCTGACATTAATTATTATTTTTGGAAAGCAACTCTACTAGGTATATAGTGACTCAGATTTTTATTGGATCCATATTAAGAAATATCCTTTACATCATGACCTAACAAATAAATTGGCATGTATATAGGTAACAACAATTCCATGGACCAGTGGATTATAACACTTTAATATATCCTATTCTTTTTTTTTTTTTTTTTAACAAATTATGAATTTGGGCTAGCCAGGTATCTCAGTGGACTAAAGCTAAAGTAGACAGGGTTCATCTCTGGCACCACAAGCCCTGCGGGACCCACCCCAAGTGCATTGAGCCAGTGATTGAGACTGGATATAGTAGTGCACACCTGTAATCCCAGTGCTTGGGAGGCTGATAACAGGAGAATCACTGTGTGTCTGAACTGTGTAGTGAGATCCTGTACGCCCTGTACTAAATACAAAAGAAAAATGAGGTTGATCCTTGGAAATTATTTTGCAATTCACTGAGTAATGACACAGTTTGAAAAATGTTACCCTAGTAAAGCTTTGGTACTTACACACAAAAAATATACATGTGATATTCATTGTAATAATGGAAAATTATAAATAATCTTGCTCATTGGAGAAATAAAGAAGGTATGTCATCTATTCAGTAAAATATAGTACAACAGTAAAAAATTAAGAAACCAGATCTACATCTGATTATATGAATACATCTGAAAAATATGTTAACCAAAATAATAAACTGAGCTGGGCATGGTGGTGCATGCCTATGATCTCAGTTCTGGAGTTCAAGGCCAGTTTGAACTATAGTGAGACAGTATCTCAGAAAACAAACAGCACCAAAAATATTAAATGATACAGCATTAACTACATCTGAATTTTTTACAAAAGTATAAAAAGAGTAGTTGATGGTTGTAATGTTGTGAAACATTAAGTTTGTAAACTTTTACTATAAAATACACTTGAGAGATACTGTTACTTTTTTTCTACCACACCAATTGATCCATTTCTAATATGATAAAAATGAGTAGTATGCTTTATTCTAAAATTTCTAAGTCTAAGACTAGGTTGCTCAGGCAGGACATGAACTTCTAGTCTTCTGTGTACCAGGCTATACTTTATATTTTAATCACTTCAGTCTGGCCAGTGGATAGGACTAAAATTGTCCTGCATTTTCAGATTGTTGAGGTCAAATGACACATGTTGTCCCAATGTTCTGTGAGGTTGATGTAAAAAGATTGCAAGTTTGAGTCTAGCCTGGGTAGCTTTCCAAGATCTTGTGCCAAAATAAAAAATACAGCTCAAGCTGGGCATGGTGGCACATGCCTGTAATCCCAGCAGTCGGGAGGCTGAGGCAGGAGGATTGTTGTGAGTTCGAGACTGGCCTGAGTTACAAAGTGAGCTTAAGGCCAGCCTGAACTGCATAATGAGACCCTGTCTCAAAAAGACCAAAAAAGAAAAAAATAAATACAGCTCAATAGAAAATCACCTGGATTCAGTACCTATTACAGAGGTTGGGGGTGCATTTTTAGCAAAATAGTTTTCTTTGGTAGCCCATCCAAAGTATGGTTGTAGAGGTTCCATTAAGATTATTGCTGGTGGGGCCAGGGAGATGGCTCAGTATAAGCGCTTTCCTGGCAAGTGCAAGGGCCTGAGTTCAATCCCTGGTTCTGCAAAAAAAAAAAAGATTACTGCTAATTTCAGTCATTCTTTGACTCTAACTTGGACTCTTCTGCTGGATTTCTCATTCTTTGAAAGTAAACAGTATATTCCAGACATTTTGACCCCTTTGATGCTTTAAATAAAGAATGGTTATCATGATTGCATCCCATGGTTTGCTTTCTGCAGATGCTTCTATTTATATGTTTAAGCTAATAACATGACCCTTTGTCTGCCCTGTTTAGTGATTTAGAATCTAGAAGAGAAGTAAAAAAAGAAGAAGGTGAAGCTTTTGCACGAGAACATGGCCTTATCTTCATGGAAACTTCTGCTAAGACTGCTTCCAATGTAGAAGAGGTAAATAATAGGCCCTTTTTACTTAATAGAAATATTTCATGTAGCTTAACATTTATTTATTGTTGTTGAAATTTATTTCATACATTATTAGTGTGTGGTAGTTTTTTAATATTATAAATTAGAAAAATTTCTATCTTTCAAAGTGTCTTTTAATATTAACCTGTTCTCTTAAAGCTTGTGTGCATCAATGGGTGTATATTATTGCTCTGGTACCTTATGCAAAGCATGGGTACTTTCCTGCCTTTAACAGAAGAAATGTATATCTCAGTCATTTGTATTAATTAATTTGAGCTATTGGATATTTTCTGAACATGACATTCTTTTATTCAGTATGTATTTGGATATGGTGTTCACACATAATGATCAACAGTTAATGCTAAAATAAATAGAAAAGTGATGTTTTGTCAAAACTAGAAATAAGACTAAGAAAACTAGTTTCCTAGTTTTCACCTTCTGGTTAAGAACAGTCTATAAAAGCATCTGTGGAAAGGAGTTCTAGAAAACAAATAATTGAAAACTCTCATTCTAAGAATTAGTAAATGGCAAGTCCAAGGCAGTATCTAATACTGTGAATTTCACGTAGTAAACACGCAGTACCTATTTATTAAGGGTGAACTTCGAGCTCTTCTAATTAATTCTTAAGACCTAAAATCAAGTAGTAATTCTTTATCACTAGTATGTTTGCTGAAGAATTGTTTCTTAGGTAAAATATTATGCTAATCTGTACTTAATGAGTATCTTGTGATTATACTAACTTCATTTCCTACAGGCTTTAATTCTTGCCAAAAATTATAGCTACAGTACAATAGTTTTTTCTTTTTTAGTTTCTTTTTTTTGTGTATGTGTAGGATCTCCCTACGTAGCTCAGACTCATAGTGATCCTCCTGTTTTCAGCCTCCCAAGTGCTGGGATTACAGGCATACACCAAAAGGCCTGCATGCACTCCATCACCAGCTCAGGGCAAGTGTGATGCCAGGGATTGAACTCTGGCCCCTGTGCTTGCCTAAGCAAGCACTTAGTGGATTAAGGGCTATTTCGCCTACCCTTAGTACAATAGTTTTTTTATTCCCTCACTGAGAGAATGCTCAGAAATCCATTCCTCCTGTTGATCCAGCTTCAAGTAAACATATATATAAAGCCATATTTCTCAGGCGTCCCTCTTATTTTTTTTCCCATAATTTTATTGAAGAACAAATAGCAATGAGATAGTTTCAAATCAAATTAGTAGGACAGATTCAATAATTAATACATTGCATGTTATTTTCTTAGTGGTTATTTGTTGTACAAGGTGCAGACATGAGGCACCTCTCAGAGGTATTGCATTTACAATCACAGAGGCCATATCCTTATTAATTATTAACTGTACATCTTTTTAAAGAACCATAACTTCAGAATGGCCCGCTTTTTAAAAATATTCTTTTAAGTCTGATAATAAAGCATTAAGCAATGGAAAATCTTTCTGTCTCTAATATCTTTGTGTTAGTTTTTCTTAACAGTAGTTACATATTTGTATGCAGTACATTACTCTTGGCCTTTTAGCTAAACATTTAAATGAGTGTAGCACTACTTCATGAATGTTTTCACAGCACTTACTACAAAAGTTCTGTGGTTTAAAAAGATGTTCAAATTTGAACTTGGCAGGATTTGTCTCACTTGTGAGAGAATATTTTATTTAACAGTGAAAGATGATTTGCCTCTCAAAAACCAAGAATTTTGAGGAAAAAAATGATTTTATTTTTAAAGGATCATAAGCATCATAGAGTATTTTAAGAGGGAGGACTTATTCTAAAAATCAGACTTAAATCTCTGAATATGATTTAAGATTAAACATGAACGATAGCCAAAAAATTTCTAATTCTGGGAAGGTAGAGTAGACTTATTTCTCCTGCTTCTGTACAGCTAAAACACTAGATATTATACACACACACACACACACACACACACCCCAAATAGAGAAGAAAATTGGAAAGAAGTCAGACTATCTATGGACCTTGGTACCCAAAGAATCACTCAGTATTAATTTCCCTTGGTTCTTTTTTTCCCTCAGACCCTGAATGAGTGCTAGAGATACTAATAAGCTAGAAGGACCAAGGAACACAAAAGAAGAAAAGCCTACTCTAGCCAAAGGACCCAGGAAAGGTGCATCCTGATTAAGATGGCCCCTAGAAAAGAATTCTGTTGAATACATGTGCATCACAGAAAAACCTGAAGTGCCACTTCCTCTTAGGCTGCAAGGTTTTCCATCCTCTCTTGTTTCGGGCAGTAGTGCCCACCATAACCAGTTCCGTTACAGTGATGTCAGAAAAAGCCAATTAAAGGTGGGGGGGGGTTGTTTGTTTCTGGTTTTTTTTTTTTGTTTTTTTTTTTTTTTTTTTTTTTTTTTTTTTTTTTTTGTCTTTGTTTTTGGTATAATTGACCTTGCTTTTTTCAGGACCTTGCTTTTGTCAGGAAGCAGAGGTTTAAATAATACTCAGTCTCAGAACTCATTAAGGGTTTTAATCTCCCATGTACTTCCATACCAGGAAAATCTCCAGTGAATGAAAAAAAAGACAAAAGTTGATAACAATGAGATGACAAAGATGTTAGAATTGTCAAACAAAAATTTTAAAGCAGCCATCATAAAAATGCCTGAACAATTAGAAACATATGTGAAATGAAATAAAACCAAGTCTCAGCAAGCAAAAATTTCAACTAAAGATATGTAACAGACAAGTTGTGTTGCAGACAAAGCCAAGTTTGAAAATGATACTGCATATAATCAATTCTGAAAATGTCACAGAAGTAGCATTTACAAACCCTAATCAGAGAGATATGGGTTTCTTGAGGCTGAGGCTCTCGGGTCCTTCCTATTGCCCAGAGGGACTAAGTCTAAAATCACAAAGTATGTGAGCTTCAGATGTAGTCAGCTTGTCTGCATCACCCATTCCAGAGTTGCGAAGGGCTCCTGCATGCACAGCCAAGGATCTTGGTTGTAGCATCAGCTCCAACTCTGGCTCCCAGCAGTGCCTTGACTCTATAGTAAAGCATCTGTGTGTCAACTTGACAAGACTAGCATATTCCCTAGACTCTCATCCTAATCAGCTCCTTGGGACACAGTACAAAGGTGCTGTTTGTTGTATAAATAAACCTGATGCAGAACACATACACCCTTTAAAAAAATAAATAAAACTTTTAGAACTGAAAAATACAGTAATTGAAACTAAAAACTCAGGTGAACTCAGCAGCAAAAGGGAACACAGAAAAGAATAGTGAACTGATAATAGTAGGAGATACCCAGTTTAAACAGAAGGAATTATGATGTAGCTTAATTGCAGGTTATTTTCCTAGTGTTCATAAACTCTTGATTTTGATCTCCAGAGCTGTAAATACAAAAATAAGTAATCCTAAACTGTAGGGAGGAAATAGACTAATGCTATATTATGATGTGCTATTATGTGATATGTCATCAGTCTTAGAAGGACAAGAAAAAGAAAAGACTTTGAAGAAATACCCAGAAGTATGGGCTGGAAACTTCCTAGATGTGGTTAACAACAACAAAAAATGGTAGAGAAGAAAGGTAGCACCTACCAATTCAAGTTGTGCCAAGCCCAAATGGGATAACCCAAATAAATCTAGACTAAAGCAAGCCTCTATATGATCAAATGTCTGAAAAAGAAAAAAAAAAAATCTTGAATAAGAAACAGTACCCTATCTCTAAGAAAAGAAGCTTAATTTATCAGATATTTCATCAAAAACTTTGGAGACCAGAAGAAAGTGGCTCAGCATTTTTCAAGAGCTGAGGGAAAAAATTGTTGGCCCAGAACACCATATTTTGCAGCGGATCTTTCAGAAATAAAGGAGAAACTACAACATTGTCAAATAAAGAAAAACTGTAAGAGTGGTTGGTAGTAAACTGAATGAGAATGGTTAATGGAAATCAGGCTGGTTTGAACCAGTGGTGGCACATGTATGGCTGTGCCTTTGAGAAGCCCATCCAACTGGTGGTGCAAGAGTCCCAGTCACACACGAGATAGGTCATGTGTTACCACTTGTGGTCAAGCTACCAGGAAGTAAGATGTGAGCTACAGACCCATAATGAACATGTTCTAAGTCCTAATTATATTTTCTAGTTGAAGAAAGAATTGATTTCTCATAGTTATCTATGTATATAGAAATATTTTAAACTACAGGGGGCAAATGGATGTTAAGCAAAGTGAGGTTTTTGCACTTCATTTGTTAAAATGATTGTAGTAGCCAGACATGGTGGTATATACCTATAATTCCAGGACTCAGGATATTGAGGCAGGAGGATCACTGTGAGGTCAACGCCAGACTAAGATGCTGTCAGTCAAATCTAGTAGACTGTGATAAAGATATCTGTGTGTGCATACACATGTGTACATATGCAAAATATGTGCAGCTATTACTTAAAAATTTTTGTCCTAAGAGACTGAATATAAGAACAGTAGACAAATCAGTTGGGAATACTGACAGATTCCTAATTTGTGTTTAGCCCACAAGAAATCAAAGAAAAGAAAACAAAAAGTAAATGGGTAAACTCGTTTCTTCTTTTTTGTTTCTTTTGTTATTATCTTTTTGAGGCAGGGTCTCACTGTGCAGTTCAGGCTGACCTTCAGCTCAGTGTGTAACCCAGGCTGGTGTTGAACTCAACCATCCTCCTTCCTCAGGCTCCTGAGAGCTGGGATGGATTACAGGCACCACACTCTGAAAACTTAAGTTTTTATGTGTTAATAGTTACCTATAATACAAGTTATCTAATTACACCAATCAAAAGGCACATTGTGGGGCTGGGGAGATGGCTGAGTAGAATAAGCGCTTCTCTAGCAAGCACAACGGCTTGAGTTCATCCCCGGTTCCACAAAAAAAAAAAAAAAGACACATTGGCAGAGGATTAGAAAAAGTAACTTAGCCATATATTGCCTATAAGAAACTCATATCAAATATAACAGTACAGGCAGGTTGGAAATAAAATGATGAGAAAATTAATACCATATAAACATGATTCAAAAGAAAGCAGGATTGGCTATACTAATATAATAAAAATATGCTGAAGAGAAAAAAAATAGATTAATACATAATGAAAGAATCCCTTCCCAAGAAACGTGCAGTAATTTTAAATGTTTATGTACCAGATACAGAGCTGTGAGATATGTAAAACAAAAACTAATAGAATTGAAAGGAGAAATAGACAAGTACAAAATTATTACTGGAAACTATTAGCTATTAGAACATATACCAAGATTATATATACCCTGAACCAATAAAAACGTCAGATGATTTAAAATCCTTTTAAGTCATACAGTGTATATTTTCCAATTTTAGTGGACTTAAACTAGAGACCAGTAACCAGTAACTGGAAAAACCTATAAGCATTTGTAAATTAAGACACTTCTTAGCCAGGCATGGTAGCGCATGCCTGTAATCCCAGCACTCGGGAGGCTGAGGCAGGAGGATTGTTGTGAGTTCAAGACCAGCCTGAGCTAGAAAGTGAGCTTAAGGCCAGCCTGAGCTGCATAGTGAGACCCTGTCTCAAAAAAAAAAGACAATTCTTACCTGTGTCAAATAGGTAGTAGTCTCAAGGAAATTAGACATTGAATGAAAATTAAAATATATCAGTTTTGAGGGCCTACTTAAAATAGTTGCATGGTAAGGAATGTTTTAGCATTATATAATATACAGTAGAGAAAAGAAAAGTCTCAAGTCATATTAATTCGTGCTCCAGAAACAACATAAAACATACAAAAAAGAAGAAAGGGGATTAATGAAATTAAAATAAAAATCAGTGAAGCAGAACTGGGTTTTTAAGGCATTGAATCAATGAAACTTGACTTCAAGCAAGCCTGACAAAGAAGATAACAGATTACCAATATCAGTAACAACAAGATTCACTGTAGATCCTTCAGACAATAAGTGAATATTATAAACAACTGTGCCCACATAAATATGAATAACTTGGATAAATTTTACATTTCTCTCAAAACCGAAAACCACTACAACCCATTCCAACCAGTAAGACTTAATTTTTCGGAAGTCCACAGATGATAGATTCCAGGGTAGGAGGCTGGCCCAACAGCTACTTTAAGGTGCAGGTTACTTTCATGTGATTCCTTTGGTTCAGCTTCCTTGTTCTTCACCTTGTGATCACGTGATAGCCACATTTACTGAGGCAGCCCGTGGTCATGCAGGAACATCAAGATCTTTAAACATGGATCTATAGATTGCAGAATAGAGAAAAGTCAAGCTAATCGAGATGTCTGGCTTCCTAATGGAATTATCCAGTTCTCATGAAGTAAAAGTTAAGAATTGTTCGGCAGTGGGTGGTTTTGCCAGATGCAGAATTTCTTTCTTTTTTCTCTCCTCCAGACTCACTGAGTTGCCCAAGGTGTCCTGACTTATGCGGTTCTCCTACATCACATCCCCAAGTATTTGCCCCTATGCCTACCCAGGTCCAGAAGTGTCTTGACTATATATATTTTGCTGCAATTAACCTAACTAGGAAAAATGTAAGCAAATTTGTTAGGAAAACAAACTGCAAGGTAAATAGACATATGGGTTAAGGCACAGGAGGAAGGATGTATTTTGCGTGCTGTCTCCAGACTTCATCACTGTTCAGGAATCTTAAAGTGATAGCTACCTGAAAACCTTGGAGATAATTAGTTTCAACTACCCTAAAACTGTGAAGGAAGTTTAATCCATAATTTTAAAGGTTCCCCAAAAAAGAAATCTCTAGGTCCAGAAAGTTTCACTCAAGAATCCTACCAAATATTGAAGGAAGGAACAATCACCAAGTCTAGACCACCTTTTTCAGAAAGTGTAAGGTATAGGACACTATATATTTTATGAAACTGATATTGCACCAGCATTGAAACCAGAGAATACAAAAAAAAGGGAAATGTACAGACAGTCCATATGTGGATACATAAGCAAAACTCAACAAAAACCTAACAAATAGAATTTCAGCATGTATACAGATATGTATTTATGTATAAAATGCATACATTGTTGCCAAAGTATGAAAGGCTTATGTATTCCAAGTATGGAATGCTTGTTCAGTATATATTTAGAAAAAAATTAGTGTAAGCCAGGTCTGCTGATGCATACCCTACTTAGGGGAGGCTGAGGCAGAAGAATTACAAGGTGAAGGCAGGACTGAGAAACTCAGCTAGATTCTTTCTCAGAAACAAAATTTTAAAAGGCTTCAGGCCAGGTGTGGTGGCGCAGGCCTGTAATCCCAGCACTCGGGAGGCTGAGGCAGGAGGATTGTTGTGAGTTCGAGACCAGCCTGAGCTACAAAGTGAGTTTAAGGCCAGCCTGAACTACATAGTGAGACCCTGTCTCAAAAAGACCAAAAAATAATAATAATAATAAAAATAAAAATAAAAAAAGGCTTCAGATTATTCAGTTGTTTCAAAACTATTTTAACACATATGTGCTCATCTGTTGCATTTATAATACCAACTTTTTTTTCCCTGTATTTTTAGGGAAAGGTCTACAGGGTGTACTAGATCTGCCTCGTAGTTATTCTCCTGTTTACAGCCTCCCAAGTGTACATATTACAGGCACACCTCACCCTGTCTCAATTGCTATCTCAGCATACCCCAGGGGCAGGCCGCTGAGCTATTTGGCCAGCCCTGTAATACCAGTTTACTGAAATGAAAGTTTTATCTGCTTTTTGTAAGATTCTTTTTGGTCTGTGACTTTAAGTAATTACTTGAGATAATGATACACAGTATATTAACTATTGTTAGTCTTACTACTTCTTTGTTACAAAATTTTATTTTTTTCATAAAATATACAAATGTAAAAGGAGGAAGAGGCTTGGGACATAGCTCCATGACAGAGCACTTGATAGCCCATCTAAGGCCTAAGTTCAGTCCTCAATACTGTCCCCAAAAAAACAATATAATGCACCATTTTAATACTGTAAAGAAAAAACAGAATTCTAGCAATTGATGCAGAAAAATTATATATTACAACTTAATACCCATAATTTTTTTAAAATTCTTAAGTAAAGGAATTGAAAAGGACTTCCTAAACTCTGGAACAATGTACAAGAATTGCTAGGGATCATGTTG
This sequence comes from Ctenomys sociabilis, assembly GCA_004027165.1. Lineage (NCBI taxonomy): Eukaryota > Metazoa > Chordata > Mammalia > Rodentia > Ctenomyidae > Ctenomys > Ctenomys sociabilis. Next base: position 14,632 of record PVKA01035964.1, read on the forward strand.
CATTTAATAACAAAAGCTAAATGATTTGTCTTTGGATGAGTAACAAGACAGATGTTTGCTCTCATTCAGCATGTTCATGGAAGTTCTACTGCAGTAATGCAAGAAAAAGCATACAGCTGAAAGGAAACACTAAAACTGTATTTGTGGAAGGCATAATTTTCTCAGTACAAAAATTACGCACACAAAAAAATTCCCAGAACTTCTTAAAAGGTAGGTCAACAACATTCAGGATAAACATAAAAATTATTTGTATTTCTGATGCTAGCAATGAAAACAACACCAAAATTTGAACTACTCTTCCATTTATAATCACACAAAAATAAATTGTAATAATTAGGTATAAATGTGCAACGAACATGTATAGCACTAGTGTCAGAAACTACAGAACACTAATGAAAGAAGTAAAAGAGCTAAATAAATGATATACACTGTGTTCAGTGGAATACTCAACCTTCACAAATTGCTATAAAGGTTTGGGTGACTTTTCCCCTCTTATAGTAAGGATCCACAAAATACTGGGTTTCAGTGTGCATATTCTGACCGTATGCTTGCCCACTGTACTCCCTTGTACCTTCCACATTTCTTTCTATTGTATTTTATTCCCTTACTCTTAGTCTCCTTTCTGTTCTCATATTTTGTGATAGGTCTTTCTGAATCTGGCTTATTTTGCTTGATGCGATTATCTCCACATCTGTTTTCCTGTAGAACATAAAAGTTTGTCCTCTCTGATGACGTGTGTGTGTGTGTGTGTGTGTGTGTGTGTGAGAGAGAGAGAGAGAGAGAGAGAGAGAGAGAGAGAGAGAGGTATGAGGACAGAGCTCTGATCTTTTTTCTTTCCCTTTTTAATTTGTACTTGAAAGACTTCAAAATGTGTGATAAAGTTTTTTTTTTTTTTTTTTTTTTGTGGTAGACATTCATAGCTATGAACATCCTCATTTGTTGTATCCCAGATATTCTGGTATGTTGTGTTTTAATTTCCAAAATATTTCAGTTTTCTCTTCAAAAACTTCTTTGTTGAATTGTTCCTGCAGTGCAGACACTGGTTTGTTATCTGCTTCAGAACTGTGTTCACTCCATTGTGAGTGAACTCACTTTTATGTTTGTGCCCATCTGTGCACCTCAAGCCTCTGCTGTTCCCAACTAGTTTTGCATCCTGTGGACTCATGAAGGTACCCCACTTGATCCAGAGGCTTCTTCTCTGTGTGTACAGTCAAGCAGAGTTGTATCTCTGATTACATTGGCAGATGGGGAAAGCAAACATTCCACTAAGCTGTGCTGGAAGGAGACAGTGAAGGGAGCCAAGTAATCTGTGCTCTTAATTTCAGTATTCTCTGTCTCAGCTGCCTCAGAAAACCGCATATGATAGACCTGGCTCTTACCATAGAGCTTCGGACAGCCATGTCCTCCACAATCTGAATGCCCAGTAGCTTAACTTTGCAAGGGATTTTCAGCTAGCCCTCCCTCTTCCCAGAACTTGCAGCTGTTTCTTCCCCTATCACTGAAACAGGGTGACTTCAGAGGCCCTCAAGTGAGGCTGTTCTGTTATTTCTCATTATTGAGAGTAGCTCTTAAAAACAGTGAACTTTTCCCAAAATGGCTCCTGTCTGTCCCACTCTTGCCAGCAGTCACTTTCAAAGTATAAAAGCACTCTACATCTGTAGTCTGCAAAGTAGGCTGTAGATACTGACAGTGTTATTACAGAACACGTGAAAAGACAAAATAGGTAGAGAAGCCAAAATTTAAAGAAACAAATGATTCACTCTTCTTAGATTTTAAGTTTTACATAGCTACTGTCAGTAGTATGTGATGTTGGGGAGAAGACTGACACATATATCAGTGGAACAGAATAAAGAGTCTTGAATCCACTCAGATATGCACAACTAATTTTTGACAAAGATGCAGGAGTAAATTGGTAGAAGATTTTACTTTTCAAAAAGTAAACTATTAAAAATAAAACTATTAAAAAGTAAACTATTAAAAATCCATAGGCAACATGAAATAAACTTCAACCAAAGTTGCAAACCTTATACAAAAACTAAGTCAGAGTGGATCCTGTAGTTAACTATATAAAACATTAAGCTATTTTTGTTTTGGGGAAAATAAAATAACAATGAAAATCTTCGGAACCCAGGTTTATATTACCAAAAAAAGAAAAAAAGAAAAAAAAAAAAAAAGATTCCTAAAAGAAAGAAGTCTTAAGGGTCAGCCAGATAGCTCAGCAGACTAAAACACCTGCCTAAGCAGGTACAGGGACTGGGGTTCAATCTCTCCCCCCTCCCCTACCAACCCCTTTCCTTGGGGCACACAGAGAGCAATTGTGACTGGGCATGGTGGCACAAGCTTGTAATCCCAGCGTTGGGGAGGCTGAAAACAGGAGGGTCACTATGAGTCCAAGCTGTATAGTAGTGAGACCCTGTACTAAATAAAATACACAAATGAAAAAAAAAAATTTTTTTTTAAATGTTGACAGCAACAAATGATAGGCTGTGGAAAAATTCAGATATTGCTGGTAGAAATGTAAAATGATATAGCCTCTCTGGAAAACAATTTTGTGTTGTCTTTAAGCACTATGAATGTCTTCATGGTATAATGAAGAGTTGAGTGAATGTTGCTATGGTGCCATCCCAGGCACGTGAAAGTTCAACACTGTAGCAGCTGACAACACTGTATAGTCTGTCTCAGATTTTGCTTACTTGGAACTTCATGGTAACATTTAGGCAGTGCAGGAGGCAAAAATACTACAGTAGTTTTTCCTTAAACAGGGCTATTCCATTCAGTTAAGTTGTGTTTTAGAGCAGGGCTTCTCAAATATTAATGTATATAACATATCACCTAACAACACTGCTGAGATGCAGATGCTAATTCAGTAAGTCATGGTGTGGACGGTGAACCTTATTTGTTTGTTTTTTTAATTTTTGTTTTATTGAAGTACAAATATCAATGAGACAATTTTAAGATACCTTGACAAGATGGATTTGATAAATTAATACGTTGCAAACTGTTTTCATAATGTTTTGGTATCATAGAAGGTGCATGCATGATATTATACTTACAGACATTATTATAGCATATGACTCTTATCAGTAAAGAAAGAGTGTAGCTGTTTGCGTCTTATTTCTGTATACCTGAATTACATCAAAGATTCAATAATTAATACTTTCTACCTTGTTATTTTCCTAGTGGTTGTCCGTAGTATTAGAAGCTGACATAATATCCTGTCCAACCACCATTAGTGCAAATCTTGCCTCTCATAGGATTATGCAGAAGCACGGCATTATCTATCCCCACTGTACTGTCTATACACACACATCATGATTCTTCCTTTCTATACCCCTTCCTTTGTCTACACCTGTCAGAGATGGGCACTCCATTGTCATTCAGCTAACTTAGGTGCTTGAACAAGGACCTAAGGCTTTGAACATTTGAACAATTCAACACAGTCCAGCATTCCACAACAATAGTGAGTTATCCGAAGAAGTTGTTGACCATAGCCATTTACAGCTCAGCTTATTATTATGGCCCTGCGATGTATACTTCATCTTTATATTTTACTGCTAGATGGTTAAGACCTAGATAGAGCAAGACTTATATACCAACACGTGTACTTTATGTTTTTTATGAGGTCAGTGAAGTCCCCTCAGGGTTTATCTTGTCCTGTACCATATTCTGTAGATCCTTTGTCTGTGTCATCCATGTGCATGAGTCATGGCCAATGCTTGACCAGTTTGCTCTCTGTGAGAGCCTGAGAGAAAGTTTTCTCTCCATGTGACTCTCCCAGGCACACAATAGAACTTCGATCTCTTTCCTCTGTGGCTCCATAATCTCCTTGTTCAGAAAATTTGGAGCTCACCTGAGTTTCATGATGTTGCAGTACAGGTTCTCCTATGTCCTGAGTCTTCGCTGACCTTGAAAGGCTAGGGCCAAAATGTTGGCTGGCCTTGTGGCTCTTCTATTTCTCTGACTCTGATTTGTGAACTTAGGTTGTTAACCATCCAGAAGAAAAGCTAATTAGTATCCTATAGCATATGCCATTCACTTTGCCTTATCTGACTCAATTGATTTTACTTGTTGTACCTTTCCTTTTGTATTTCTGCTTTTCGCTTGTTATACTAGGGAGACTATACGATATTTACACATGTGTGTCTGGTTTATTTCACTTATGAGTATATGTTCAAGTGGCATCCACTTCAGTATAAATGCTTCAAACTTACCATTCTTAATAGCTGAGTAATACTCCATTATATAGAAATAGCACATCTTTTTCAACCATTCCTCATGTGATGGACATCTTGGTTGTTTCCAAGATTTTGCTGTCGCACATTGTGCTGCTATAAACATAGGTGAACCTTATTTGTAAGCAGCCCTCTACTACTGCTGATCTGTGATCTCTCCAAAGAGCCACCCAATAGTTAGGCTATCACCTAACAGAAAGAAAAACTGGCTGAGCACTCTCCTGAAGTGTCCTCTAACATGTTAGTGCTCAGACGTGATCTTCATGCTGTCCTCTCTTGATTCGTGGTGCCCCATGTATAGGTATATAATCAAAATTTGACTGGTTTTCAAAATCTGTATTCTTGTCTTCCTGCATATCTTCCATTGAAAGCTGTTTCCATTTTCTCATTCTTTTTTCCACATCACAGTTCATAGTTTGACTGCCTCCATCATCTCAAGAGTCTCACTGGGCCTCCTGATGCCACATTTAACAATAGCTTTTCTGTTTTTACCTTAGTCTTTATAGGCAGTTTCCTTAGCTCTCTAAAGCCATTTCTTTCTGTGTCCCTCTAAACCTCCAGAATACTGGTTCTTTTCTCTGAGCTGAGTTACCATATAGAGCTATGAGTTCAGCTCCACAGCAGTATCTGCTGGCTAGCCAGCTTCCATGAGCATTTTTTTAGACCCTCCTGATAAAACACCTCTAAGCAGAAGTTTTAGCCCTATTCTCGAATGGTAAACTTGTGTATTCTGTATATTTCCTTACCCTTCACATGTTACCTTATTGTTTCACATGTCATCATGTTATTGACATGGTATTTCACATTACTTTATTGTTACCTTACTGCTTCACTTTTTACCTGGTACTTTGTTTCTTCTGTTAAAAATCTCTTTAGATTGCCCTCTGTCATAATTGGCTCCTAATTAGACTTCATCTCTCCATTTTTTAACCCTTTGTTACCTATGAGATCTTTCTAAAAATGAAAATTGAATGTCACCATCCAGTTTTATTAAAACCATATGGTGGTTCCCCGCAGTTTCAGCATTAGGTTCCTTAGAGACAAAACTCTGATTGCCAACCCCATGTGCTCTTCACGTTAACTGAGAGTGGATCAGCCATGTCGTGTTTGTTCCCCCTTGTTGTAAAAAAGTGCAACAAGGGTTTTTATTAGCAGTACGGGAGATCAAACTCAGGACCTTGCACTTGCCAGGCAGTTGCTTATGCCACTGAGCTTTATCCCCAGCCTAGTGCTCTCAATTGAAAATCCTTTCCTTCCTATGTGGTCCTTGAAGGATGTGGTCATACCTTCTGTGACTGTTTCCCTATGTGACAGACACGCACGCACACACACACACACACAGTGTCTGATCTAATAAGGTCTGCTCATTTGTTTCTCATCCGCCCACCCTCAGGACAGAGTTCTGTAAAGGCACAGGCTCTGTTTCTGCCTCTGCATCCCCACTATACACAGAAGCTCACCCACATAGTAACCAACAGACACATGGGCCATTAAGTATTTGCCTCAGTCCTGTTTCTCTTCCTATTTTTCATTAGCTCATGCTTTGTTATGTATAGGTAGGGATCTGTCCTGGACCTTACCTTTCCCTCAGCATTCTAAAGCATAAGGTTTTGGGAAATGCAGGTGAGCCTATTTCCTCTTTCTTTGAGCAGGTTGCTCTTCCAGTAGCCACCTTCTGTCTGTGGCTTGAGAAGACTATTCTTAGGCCAAGAAATGACCCTCAGATGATTTTCCACAAAGACTATAGAAAACCAGGTAAAGAAGCCCTCCCACAAGCCTTAGATTACATTTTTGAAGGTATTAAAATACCCCAGAAATTATGTATTTAATTCTTTTCTGTTTTGTTTTCTAAGTTGAAGATGTACTCAGAGTTGCATATTACTAAAAAATTTGTATGTTGCCTCAGGCTGGGGAGATAAGTCAGTGACATAAGCGCCTGCCTGGCAAACACAAGGCTGAGTGCAATTCCTAGTACAAAAAAAAACAACTTACATGTTGCCTCTAAGACAGTCTTAAATAATGATTAAACTTGACATTTGTGAGACAGTTGTAACTGTGAGGTATTCTAAAATTTTCAGCCATTTCATAGGGCCTTCTTCCATCTGTTCATTTTAGTTTTACCTAAAAGTAAACTTGGATATTCATAGAAAAATAGAAACAGCAAAATCTTTTGTTTTGAGGCAGACATCACAGGGTTTGAGAAGGAAAGCCTTTTTAGCCATCATTTTTGCTAAACATCATACCCCAGATCTAGTAAATAAAAATAAAAATATTGGAAAGTTGAGAAAAATCTTTGTCCTATCTTGATGGAAGTATCAGTTCATATAGCCAATATGAAAAACATTATGGAGGCTCCAAAAAAAATTAAAAGAGAACCAGCAATATTCTAGCAATCCCAATGCCTGGTATATTTCCAGAGACAATAATATCAGTATGTCAAAGAGATGTATGCTCCCCATGTGCTGCCTCACTATTCACAGCAGCCAGGATGTGGAAACAAGCTACTTACATAGCCCAAGCTGACCTCAAACACACAGGGATCCTCCTGCCTCAGCCTCTCAAGTGCTGGAATTACAGGTATGCACCACCATTCCCAGCTTGAACAGATGTTTTATTTTTCTTTTTAATCTTTCATTTATTTGGTACAGGATCTCACTACACAGCTGGACTCAGTGATCCTCCTGTCTCAGCCTCCCCAGTGCTGGGATTACAGGCATGTGCCACCACACATGGTTTTGGTGGCCAGCACAGTGCACCTGGGGAGGATAGCTTAGTTTAATATCTATCACTCTTCTCTATGTATTACAGGATTTTGCTGTTTTTAATAGGAAAAAAAGCAATATAAAAAGGGCATCTGTTATGTACAGATCATTTACATATATAGCATGCAATTATGTGTATTACCTCCTCAGAATCTGATTTTACCTTGGTTCATGGGATGTGCTTTATCAGTTACTGAAATCAGAATTGCATCTGTAAGCATTTTACTGTTTTTAATCTCTTTTACCCAAGTCCTGCTAATTTCCTCAAAGTATATCATAAAAGTAAATTTGATATTTGCTGTCCATTTGTGTCACTGTCTTAGTTCATCGGTCATTTGTTTCTTAGCTGAATTATTCTTCTAATCTCTTCACTGGTCTCTGTGTTGCCAGCCTTATCCTGCTGTATAGGATAACCTAATTTTTTGTCCTTCACCTACTGTTTCCTTTTTAGAGCTTCTTCATGCCTATAGAACCTCTACTGACACTTCTAATGTCCCCTCACATGCTTGTCTGCCCCCCACTTTCCAAAAGAATGAGTTTAATCTCTCAGTTTTCCTAATAAATGAAGGAGGTGTTCTCTCACG